>JAFFST010053941.1:187768-207905 GCA_022414735.1 Noturus placidus
TTCCCCTCTTTCTCTCTCTCTCTCTCTCTCTCTCCATCTCTCAATCTCTCTCTGCCCCTCTCTCTCATTCTTTCTCTCTCTCCCCATCTCTCTCTCTCTCTCTCTCTCTCTCTCTTTCCCTCCATTTCTCTCTCCCTCCATCTCTCTCTCCTTCCCCCTCTTTCTCCCTCTCTCTCTCTCCCTCTCTCTCCCTCTCTCTCTCTCTCTTCTCCCCTCTCCCTCTTTCTCTCTCTCCTCATCTCTCTCCTTCTTTCTCTTTCCACATCCTTTTCTGTGAAGAACTACAAGCACATAGCACATCCCTTCAATACAGAAATAACACACACACACACACACACAAATACACATGCACACTCACAAATATGTGCTCGCACATATGGACACACATTACCATTACCCAATGTACATTCCTGTTACTAAAATGTTTTTTTTTTAAATTTTTTTTAATAAAGTTAAACTGCTATTTTGTGGTCCATCATTTATCCATCTGTTTAATAAATTGCATGTTTAAAAAAAAATATTTTGGGTTTGGATCTCCTTTCAGGAGAAAAAAAATTACATTGCTTTTTATTTTTTTTATTCTTTTTTTTTTAAGAAAAATACAACTTGCATGCATATTACAGTGATTTTTTTTGTTACAAATATCAATTATTTGAACAAGTAACTACCATTTCTTTAAAATAAACACTTTCTTAAGTGTGAAACAAAGGAATTCTTTGAGAAGCTTTTAAACATGCTTTTTAAATGGCACATGAGTTTTGGTAACAGGACTGAGGAAAATGCAACCTTCTTCTGCTTAGAAACCTTTAATAAAGTTACCTGAGATTGACCAGTACACATTATGAATAGTTACATGTGTGTGTAATTATATTTAGTGTTAAAAAAAAAAAAGATTTTTATTTTCAAAATTAAGTTTAATTCTGAACAGCTTGTTACAACAAGCAAATGGTACTCGTTCGGTAGAATGGTCTATATATTAGTATATATGAAGTTACACATGGCTCAGTCGGTAGAGCGGGTTGTCCACTAATCCACTAATCGTAGGGTTGGTGGTTCGAATCCCGGCCCGGGTGATCCCATGCCGAAGTGTCCTTGGGCAAGACACTGAACCCTAAGTTGCCCCCGATGGCAAGCTAGCACCTTGCATGCAGCTCTGGTTGGTGTGTGAGTGTGTCTCATTTGTAAGTCGCTTTGGATAAAAGCATCTAATAAATGTAAGTTCTATATTTCTAATCTATGGGAATGAGATAGTTCTATGGTAGTTTTGACTGAACGAGTTATTATCAGGTGGGCCAATTTGACCTAATTAGTCACCAACAATGGAGTCTATCAAAACTTTTGTTTAGTACATGTATTTAAAATGCTTAATTGTGAATACGTTTCTTAACTTTTCTGCTATGTTTGCCTTTGTTGCAACTATGGAACCTCCATTAATGTATACTGGGTTTAACTACAAGTTTGAATTTGAATTTCTGATAACTCAATCAGCTGCATTAGTCTAATATCTGTGTTGAAAGCTAAGGCATGGTATGGGCTGGCATGATAAAGGCATGCTGAGGACATGGTGTGGACCTTTGGATGGACAGACTGCACTTTCCTTGGGCTAAAGTCCAAATCTCCAAGTGGACCCATGGCTAGCAACGCTTTATTAACCTTTTTTATGGGCAGTAAAATCAAGAGAGAGGCTTATTAGGCTTTGTCTGAGTCTGAACGGCCCTGGCCAAATAATTACGCCTTATAAATGCTTTAATTTCAATTACTTATCGCTGAGCCCAGCAAAAAAACAAGGAAATAATTTGTGTACAAATTGACAATGTCTGGCCAGGTGAATAAGAATATGCTTTAAGCCTCAAAGTCTGATTTGCCAAAATAAAAAAATAAACCCTGGGCTGTCATCACTACATTTTAGAATGTTTTTATTTTATTTATTTTATTTTATTTTTTATATATAAACACAACCCCCTATAAAGCAGTACACCAGACACTGTATTCGGGAATAATGACTGATTTATTAATGTATGGGTTGAAGTGTTCTATTTAATGACAAAAGCCATATACAATACTTATAGTCCAATGGAAAACTGCCTTTTATTTCAAATAAATATATGATATGGTGGGCTTTTTCATCTAGACACTCCAAGATATTTGGAATGAGATCTCATATGGCATTACTATATTCCGATAGTTACTTGAGCCGTGGGTGAAACCAAACAGCCTCTGTGATTGAGACCAGATTACTCAGCGAGTTATTTCCTTACCTTTAATTTTCCTGATTAAAGTTCGACTCTAGCTCCACTCCACTAAACCTGTTTCTTTCATCAACTTCATCCAGACATTAACCAAAAAGTGATAGAAGACAGTCTTGGTGGAGAGAACAGTGTATGATGTGCCATCGCTAGACTTCTTCACGGAGTTTCAAAGAGAGTTTTACAGTCAGGAAGGATGCACATATGTAACACTGGAAATACAAGTGGAAGGCCAAATTAAACACTTGTCTGATGCTATTGGGCTTTGCTATGGTTACTTTCTTTCACACGTCTCAGTCGCCTGTAAGCCAGATTCACAAAAAAGAATGCTTTTGCCGAGCCAGAATGGAGCAGAAACCCACTGGGGGAATGGCCAGCGCAAGTCTACATTACACGTTGCAATATGTCAGATGCTTTCACAGACGTTGTAAAACCTGCCATTGAAAATGAATCCAATGCGTTCTGGCTGCATGATTGATAATAGGGGTACTTTAATCATTATCAGTATGAACAAAGTTAGCTCTCAGCAGAATTCATGCTTTAGCATAATGACTCAAACCTAGGCATTTGCACTTGAATGATGTCAGCTTCTTTGAAAGTGAATGGCAGATACACAGCTAATAGCCTCTTTAGCTGAAAACACTGTGATGCAAATAGGCAACACTGATGAAATACATACTTTTGGATTTAAAGGTGTTTCTTATAAAGTCTTCATAAAAGTACGTAGGGCTTGGCGTTCCATTTAAGTATGTGTCAAATGCTTTGTTGCCAAAATTACATCGTCCAACAGCCAGACTGAAGACTGAAAATGGGGTTACTTAAGAGAGGTAATGATGAAACTTTTTAAATGCATGTTTTCAACTAAAGGTAGAGATTCATTATCTCTTTCGCCATTGCGCCATTCGTTTCCTAGTAGCCATTATGAAACACAGGGTCTTTTAAGGTGAGTACTACACATACACAAGCAATTTCCTTTCCATGAAGGTAAAGGGCTATGGTTTTCTTTTTGGACTAACATGTGGAGGTCGACGAGGGCGCTTCATTACCAAAGTTTATTAGGAGCATGCTGCAGGTACCAATGTCCAAGAAAGTACTGGGAAATTCTAATTATGTGAAAGAACAGATAGGATGTCGAAATCGTAATCAAAAGTGGAAGTGTGAAGCGTGAATGCACTCAAGTGAAAGTATAAATATACTGTAATAGAATAAAATACTTCAAAATGCACAACAATGCACTGCTTCGAGGAAAACTCTGTACATTAAACATGTTTATACTGAAATATTTGTGAATGGTAAAATGTTAAATGGCGCACTTATATAGCGTTTTTATCTAAAGCGCTTTACACTGTGTCTCATTCACCCATTCACACACACACACGCACACTCCAATGGTAGCAGAGCTGCCATGCAAGGCCCTAACTTGCCATCGGGGGCAACTTAGGGTTCAGTGTCTTGCCCAAGGACACGTCGGTATTTGGAGTCGCATGGGCCAGGATTCGAACTGCCACTCATGAGATAATGAGTGTCGTGGCGTTAGCATGAAAGTTGAAACTTTTGAGCAGCGTGTACAGATGAGGAAGTGAGAGTGCTAGACAGACTAAAGAACTAAAGTGCTGCTGCATCATTCTTATTATGTAGAGAAGACAGGAGGGATAAATCCTGTTGCCATGTCTATCAGCAGGTAGTCAGGTATCATTGGGAGTAATCTACTGTATGAAACTAAAATAAAAACAGAACAACATATTGATGCGAGAAGTTCTTGGACGAAATAAAGTCACTGAAGATCACATGTTAATTATAAACATTCATTTACAAGGCATTCACGGTGGATTTTTAAGAAACTAAGGCAGTCTAATATTTACATTTACATTTATTAATTTAGCAGACGCTTTTATCCAAAGCGACATACAAATGAGCGATACAAGCAAAGTGATATCAAGCAGAGAACAATACAAGTAGTGTTACTATACAAGTTAGTTAGTGTGAACGTTCTGGAAAGGGACCGCGCTGAGTAGGAACTACTAAACGTCGGCCGCTAATCGATCGCAGATTGTGTGTGGGAACGTAAGCAAGCCTTCAGGAGAGAGTTGAGGTAGGAGGCTGCTGTTCCAGACAAGGTATTGTAGGTGAGCATCAAGGCCTTAAATTTGAATTGGACGGCTACAGGAAGCCAGTGGAGAAAGATGAAGAGGGGTGTGACATGGGTTCTCTTTGGCTGGTTGAAGACAAGGCGTGCTGCAGCATTCTGAATCATCTGCAGGGGTCTGATGGAGCTGGCTGGGAGGCCCGAAAGTAGAGAGTTGCAGTATTCCAGTTTTGAGATAACAAGAGCCTGGACTAGTATCTATGTAGCCTGTTCGGTGAGGTAGGGTCGGATTTTCTTGATGTTGTACAGAATGAACCTACAGGACCATGCAGTTGTTGAGATGTGGTCTGTAAAGGACAAGCTGTCATCAAGAGTCACCCCAAGTTTCCTGGCCTTCCTAGTTGGCTTAAGTGTGGTTGCACCGAGCTGTACAGTGAGGTTGTGGTTGATTGAGGGACAGGCTGGGATGACAAGAAGCTCAGATTTTGCCAGGTTGAGCTTAATGTGGTGTTCCCTCATCCAGACTGAGATGTCAGACAGGCAAGCAGAGATACGTGCAGAGATGGATGGATCATCAGGCTGGAAGGACAAATAGAGCTGGGTGTCATCTGTCCGAGAGATAGGATTCCACCCAGCGCAGAACCGTTCCAGTGATGCCCATGCTGGAGAGAGTTGACAGAAAGATCTGATGGTTCACAGTGTCGAAAGCAGCAGAGGTCAAGCAGGATGAGGACAGATGATCTAGAGGTTGCTCTTCTTGCTAGTCGTAAGGCTTCAGTGATGGAAAGCAGAGCAGTCTCCATAGAGTGATTGCTCTTGAAGCCAGACTGCTTGGTGTCCAGGAGATTGTTCTGTGTGAGAAAATTAGAGAGTTGATTAAAAACAGCTTTTTCAAGAGTTTTGGAAAGAAAAGGGAGGAGGGACACAGGTCTGTAGTTGTCAACTACAGCAGGGTCAAGTGATGGTTTTTTATACAGTGGGGTAACCCGGGCCTGCTTAAATGAGGTAGGGTATGTGCCAGTAGAGAGGGATGTGTTAAAAATGTGTGTGAGTGCAGGTAATAGTGTGGGAGAGATGGACTGAAGAAGGTGAGATAGGATAGGGTCAAGGGGACAGGTTGTGGGATGGCTAGAGAGGAAGAGTTTAGAGACATCAGTCTCTGAGAGGGGACAGAAGGAAGTCAGGTGGGAGTTACATGGAGGAGGAGCTGGTCTATGCATGTCTGGCGTTGAGAACTGGTTCCGGATTGATGTGACCTTGTTGGAAAAGAAAGTGGCAAAGTCCTCTGCAGTGAGAGAGGTAGGGGAAGGGGGAGGAGGGGGACAGAGAAGAGAGGAAAAGGTTTTGAAAAGAGTGCTGGGTGTTTGGAGAACTACCAATCTTCTCTTGGTGGCATGTGGCTTTAGCAGTGGAGATGCTGTTGGAAAAAGAAGAGAGAAGTGTCTGGTAATTGGTTAGTTCAGTTGAGTTGTTAGATTTGCACCATTTCCTTTCAGATGCTCTTATGGTTAGGGTTAGGGTTAGGGTTAGCCAAGGGCTAGAGGGTGATATGTGAGCAGGTCTGGAGGTTAGGGGGCAGATGCTGTCAAGAGAAGATGTTAGGGTGGAGCATAGTATGACAGTTGCAGTGTTTAAATCAAGTGTGGAGAGGTGGCCACATTATTAATATATTAATATTAATATACAACATTATCAATGACAGTTCAATATATAGATACACAAGAGATTAGGGTCCCCCCCCCCCCCCCCGACTCCCCGTCCAAGCATTTGAAAAAAAAATCCTCTTATATCATTGTACCAATTCCTGTATTTCTATCATCTAGAATGTCTACTATATTAGGAAGAAGGATAGAGCTAAGGGTTACAAAGTCCACCGTGCATAATAAGTTGTTGTGCATGTCTAAGCTCCTCCTTGATTTTTCTGCTCCGCTGTGAGCTGATTGCTAATAAGCACGTTGTTGGCCTTGTATGGTTGTTGTTTGTGCTCGGCCTGGATACGTTTGTTGCTTTGGCTACGCTAAGTCTTTCATAAGATGCTGGTCATGTCCTGCAAAAGGACACTTGGCTGCTATAACTGATGATTGTCTCGCAAAGAAACCCAAATTCCTCCACCCACAGTAGCTCTTTGATTAATTTGTCATAAAATGCCTAGTAGCTCAAGATAAAAAGTTCAAGTTGTAAATAGCATTGCTGTTATGATTGGCACTGAAACAAAATAGATAACAGGAGATTATTATTAACAGATGATTATCCTGTTATTAATACCTGCAATTACCGTTAGCATGTATCTCAGCCAGACCTAGGAAGGAACAACAATTAGATTTATTTATTTATTTGTTTGTTTTTGCAACTGTGAAATTATTTTCAGGTTGTTTTCATGAGTCAGTATCACCAGATGGCATGGAATTTCATGGAAAAACTCATAAGCAAGAATTTTATATGATGCTATCACCCCCCCCTTTTTTTCCATTTATCTGATTGTGACTGTGTAAACTTTATGGATTTGTAATCACAAGACAATGTTGTTCCAGTCCATGTTATAAGACTGCGTGCCTGATCTCACACTTCCTTTTCCTTTTAACATGTCCAGATAAAGTCTGGTTGATTCATTTTCATGAACACATGATATTTTCCAGCATGTTCTCACCTCAGTTGCTTTGGAATTCCACTTTTTGGCTTTGCTTATTGCTCCAAGCCTGTCCTTCAACACTGAATTCTAAGAAATCCCTTTTGTGTCTTGAGTCATTTATACTGTAACATGCTTACACATGCTGGGGTGCATCTCGTTGAAGGAACGGTCGCGGAAGGAAGTTCTTCAATTAGTTGGGGCGGCTGAAAATGGTCAAACCAAGTAAACATATGGTGCAAGAAAAAGATTTTGTTAATTCAGAGGAACACAACACTGAATCTGTACGCATTCGTGAGATGAAGCCAGTCTCTACTGGAAAGTAGAAAAAGGCAGCTTTCTTCTAAGACAGTAGTTCTAAAAGACCTGTGTACCATTGCAGGGGGTCCATAAGTTTTAATTATTTGTAGTCTGATGGGCGTGTCCAAAGTGTCCGTAGTAAATGAATGGGTGTGTGAGGGTATATGTGATTGTGCCCTGTGATGGACTGGCACCCTGTCCAGGGTTTACCCCGCCTTGTGCCCGATGCCTCCTGGGATAGGTTCCAGGTTCCTCATGACCCCGAAAATGAGTAAGCGGTAGAAGATGGATGGATGGATGGATGGATGGATGGATGTTTAATTCATTTAGCATGATCACACGAGTGAGAGCGCTATTCCAATGAATACCAACATGGCTGTGATTTGTCTGTAGGCATGAGGCCACAGGCGACTTTCTAATTTATGAGGCTACGATTAGCTACAATAGCTTCCTCGGTTAACTGCAACAATAAGTCCTCTCATAGGGATACATGAGTTGTTATTGTCTTCATCATTCTAGCCATAGCTATCTAAGATGGTTCACAAATCAAACGAAAGGAATGTCCACTTTTAAAAATAAAGGGTGTGTCTTTAAATCTGAAGCACAAAGACTGTGTAAAGTGGTGCAGCAGGTAGCCTTATAACCTCACAGCTCCAGCTACCAGGGTTCGATTCGAAACTTGGGTTACTGTCTGTGTGGAGTTTCACATGTGTTTCACACATGGGTTCCTCAGGGTTCCTCCCAAAGAAACAAGAGAGTAGGTGAATTGACAGCACTAAATTTGCCCCTAGGTGTGAATGTGTGTGAGCATGGTGTCCCGCGTTGGACTGGCTTCCCATCAAGGGTGTATTCCCACATCACGCTGCATGTACCTTCTACACACAACCAGACCACAACCCTGACCAGGATAAAGTGCTTACTGAAAATGAAAGAATGAAAGTGATGTGCAGAAAGTGGATAAAACGTCTGCTGCCAAAGACAATTGGGAAAAGGACTCTGACATGAAGTTATATTCCGTTAATAACAAAACCCTCTGTCAAATGAATGGAGTTAATTATCCCACATTCTCAAACAGCCATCGATCAGTGTGTTTTTCATCCAACAACAGGAGGCACTGTTCTGTAAACAACATATGATCACTTCTGAATGTTTTTTTATTATTATTATTTTCTCAGAATTGCCAGCGAGTGCAGATCAGCTGGCTTTTGAAGAAGAATGAAAACAAGCCCAGCCTGAGAAATCTGTGCATGTACGCTGGGGTTTGTTTGTTGAATGTGTCTGCCATGGTTAAAGACATGCTATGTCATAGTCACTGAGCTGCACAGCTTTGGGAAACGCAGGTCTGCTGATCTCAGTGTTCCTCAACATCTGAGCGCCACTGCCGCTTTGGCAAGTGCGCCGTCCATTGAGTGCGAGAAAATAACAAAATACATTGCTACAGTTTTAACAAGGTTGTCATAGCTGCTTTTTGCATTCCTGATGAGATTGTAAACATGCTTATGAATTTATCTGTGTGATAAATCTGGAGAAGAAAAGATTTGCCAAACCTCTGTGCTACAATACTTTAAACTTTAGGTCCAGATCATGCTCTAAGCCCTGATATTTGGAGCGCTCACGACGTGATAATAGAGCAAAACTTTTTTTTTTTTATTCCAGCTAGGACTGAAGGTTAACAGAAATGTCAGGAACATTTCCATTTCGGAGACAAACTGAGTGAGATTTCTTAGCCTTTCTGCCATTTCGTTCAGTTTAAACGTGGCAAGGCAACGTGGAAGGCGTCAGTCACAGTTCATTCTTTCATTTATTTTTAACACGGTTCACCTGGGAAAGCCCAATCAGTGTCTAATGTTTCTAATAATGATGCCTGTGCTTTAGAGGATACAGGGTGCGTGCAAAGGACAACACTGCATAATTACACGTAATGGAATGTAACATTTATCTAACATTTATAGGATTAGGTTTCAATTTGAATATTTACATTTATTCATTTAGCAGATGCTTTTATCCAAAGCGACTTACAAATGAGACACACTCACACACCAATGGTAGCTGAGCTGCCATGCAAGGTGGTATCTTGCCATCGGGGGCAACTTAGGGTTCAGTGTCTTGCCCAAGGACACTTCGGCATGGGATCACCCGGGCCAGGATTCGAACCACCAACCCTATGATTAGTGGATTAGTGGACAACCCGCTCTACTGACTGAGCCACAGCCGCCCAATATGAATATCTATCAGTAGCTAGGATGCTAAATTTAAACCTTACACTGGCGTGCTTTTATTGTTGAAAAGCAGATTATTAGTCCTGCTGGGGCACGTGGTGACTTAGCACATTTGCCTCGCACTTCTGGGGTTGGGGGTTCGAGTCCCGCCTCTGCCTTAAGTGTGCAGAGCTTGCAAGCTCTCCCTGTGCTTCGGAGGGGTCCAAAGATTGGTGTGGCAGGCTGAATGGCATTGCAAATTGCACTGTAGGGTGTGAATGTGTGTGCGATTGTGCCCTGAGTTTCGCTGTGTAGGATAAGCAGTACAGAAAATGGATGGATGGATGGTCCTGCTAACACATTTGTATGAGCCACCCCAAGTTAGAGCGTCGACATAAAAGTCCAACGGTTTTAATTGTAAAAGTTTCGGAGCTCACAAATTCGAGGCTTGTTTAATTGGTTTACAGATAACCTAAAAAAGCCAACCTGGGTTCCTAAAATCATTGGAAAGTTAATGGTATACCATTAAAGATTTATATTTGTACCGCAATGCTTTTGTAAAGCTATGCCAACATTGCATGAGGAATTTGTGTAAAAGTGAATGACCCAGTGTCATGTTGTTAAACCGTCTCTGAGTCCCTAGCAATGAAGTTATAAGACGGTCTCTACATGTAGCTTTTCATAGGACTCCACTTGACCTGACTTGACCATGTTGAATTAAATACAACAAATGTCTTTCTTGACTTTTTCTTCTTGTAGGAGGAATCGCATTCTGTATTTTTGTTTTTTTAAAGCAGTTAACACTTGTTTTTGAGCGCTTCATCGTGAAGGTCAGTTTGGACAGAAAATGTTCATGTAAACTCTAAAAGAATTATTAAAGAACTTCTACTACAAACTTCTACTCCAGAGCCATAATCATAAACACTGGCTAAAGCTGTAAGACAGTAATGTGATCAACAGTCCAAATCTCCTTATCTATTTTTTTAATCGATGGAGGGAATACAAATGGGAAAGACGCACACTGCTTCAATACCAACTCAAAGTGATTATGCCTTGAGTACAGAGCAGTCTATGGCCTGACCCAGTCACTCCATAAAGCCCCTTCTCCAGTTTCTCAGACATTGCTCTAGGACATGATCCTGTGTTCCTTTTCTGCAACCAGTTACAGACCTCTTGTACTAAAATTACAGCTGTGGCAAATACATATTGCCAAAACAGCCCCACTGAAAATGATTAAATCTGAGGCATTCTTTGCATAGATATTGGTTATGCGAGTGAAATACGAGTTTTTTCCCCTCCATACTTCGAATATTCTTGGCTTTATTTCCACGATTTGGATCTTGCAGTGGAAAACTGGGGCCCATCTGGCTAAATTTAGAATAATGACCATGGTCTATGTTTTGTATGTTCACAGTAAGTGAATGCCGGTGTGGAAGTGTCAGGAAAATCCGCAGAACTGCACGAAAGGGGTGACTATGGAAATATTTTGTTTATGCCAGCTCAGCCCGCTATTGTCTTTGGCCGTACGCTGCATGCTTTCTGTCTCATGACCTCTCGGCTAACTGGTGATGAATCTCATAGTTACAGCTACCTTACAGCATCTGTATTTAAAGTTTCTCTCTTCTTTCGGGATCTCGGTAACAAGTCCTGCTTGTTAAAGTCCTAACAGGCTTGACACTTCACCAGTGGAGGTGGAGTGTGACAGCTGTCAGAAAAGATGTAGCGCTCAAGCATACAAATTGAATGGACAGTGGCAGGACCAAATGCTAATCCGTCCCACATGCCTGACTTGGCCAGAGAGTGCACGCACTCAGAGGTCTGACGGAGAGACAGACAGAGAGAAGAGAAAAGGAGTGGAAACAGCCAGAGCGGGACTGATTCATGGCAGTCATGAACAGGGTTTTACACACCGAATTATGTTCCACATGTGCTCTTCCACTATGCGCTGTTCTGTTGTTGTTTTGATTGATATGGTTCTTGTGCCTTTAGTGCTGCCAGCGCTTTTTTACCAGCCCTCTCCTTCAACTCGAACCTGGTGCGAGAAGCTTCACCACTTCCACAGTACCACTAGAGACTTTTCCTTACTTCTCCTATATTCCGAGTCGTGTTTCAGTTTTCTGTCTCTTGATCATGTGCTGATGCTCTGCATGCTTTCATGAAACACACGGAAAGCTGGAAAGAGCCGATGGACTCCACACAGCCCACGAGCCGTGCCTCGTCTCACTCTGCTTTTCCAAACCTTCAAATATCTTCGAGACAGCTTTTAACAATCAGCGGTTCATGCGCCCTGAAGTGAAAGCGCACACAAATATGAAATTAAGTGTGCAGGCTCGTGTGAGTTCGAAAGCTGAAGGAAAGAGAACACCCATGCTGATAAGAAAATTTGTTTCCTGCAAATCTATTCCGAGAACGTTCGTTTGCATGCATCAGAAGCATCAAATGCTAGTAAAATTGTGGTTTCTAAATAAAATAAAAAAATCTGATATCATTTGCATAGCAAACCAAGGCATACGCTGTACTTTGAGTGGAATGAATGAAATGGCATATTTGAGTGTTTTGTGTTGTTTTCCACTGAAGGTAATAGCAGAATATTGCGTTCAGAATGTCTGACGCCGTTCTGCTTCAATACTCAACCAGCAGGATTTTGGCATCAGTAGGAGGAATTTGGGACTATCACTTCTTTATCCATGCATTCCTTCATTTATTTATCCTGGTTATGCTCATGGTGGAACTGGAGCCTATCCTGGGATGGAATGCTTGTCCATCACCATCTGCCATGTCTTGATCAATACAGAATGAGAAAATTGGGTTTCTGAGTGGTGCAACAGAAAAGTTCACTGTTTCACTGCGAGATCATGAGTTTGAATCTGCAGTCATGAGTCCAAGAGAGCAAAACTGGCTGTGCTCTCTGGGTGGGACGGATGCCATTAATATATCCCCTGTGAGTCAGAATGATCTTAGCCAAAAGAGGGTCATCTGTAAGCCTTCACCGTCCCTGGTTTGTAGCTCTCATGTGATAGACGTGAGCTAGCTACTAATGAGAATTGGCCAGTGACCAAATTACGAGAAAGTCGGGTGTTAAATAAACGATCAAATGAATGACAGCGTCAAAAGAAGAGGACTAAACAATAAATGAAGCTGGCAAAGAAGTAGAAGAAAGAGAGAGCGAGAAAGAATGAATTCAATTTGATGATAAAGCAGCAGCAGCTGCAGCAGAAGAAGAAGAAGAAGAAGAAGAAGAAGAAGAAGAAGAAGAAGAAGAAGAAGAAGAGACATAAAGGTGGTCTGACTCATATTCTCCAGTTCATGTTTGGTAGCAGCTCATCCATGTTTAATAAAACCACAGCCTTTATGCCGAGCTCCAGCCTTCGTGTTCTGGGCCAGTGCTGGATATTTTAAGAGTGAAATGGGACAGGCAGTGCATCCAATTCTTAACCACAACCAAAGCCAAGACACCATTCGATATCGACCACTCTCCCAGTTGAAGAATTGGAAGCATCCTACTGTTTTGATTCACTTATGCTTAAGTAAACAGCAAAGAGTGTGCAGGAAACGTAACTGTGCATGATATGCTCGTGCAGAACAGCCAAGCTGAGAGCACAGGCCCATTTGCTGAGAAGACTGAGAACATCTCATATTTTCACACCCTGCATGTGATGGGTAGCTTTCCAACGATCTTACAGAGTGCCAACCTGCTTAAACCAATGATATATGTTCTGCTTTATGGATGTGTGATATCTGTAGAGAGAAAACAAACCCATCAGGAATGTAACACTCTCTCAATTCGGAAGATGTATGGAGGCGATGGTGTTAGGATCCAGCTCATGGTCCAAAACGTTACCTTACTTAACCTTTGTAAATCATAGCTTTGCTGGCTGAATAAATGCCCTGAAACCCTTCATGTGTTTGTGTTTGTGTTTTTCATAAAGATGGAAAAGGGTTGTTTCATGTTGCGAACGCAACACAGCTGGGAATCAGTAAGACGGCTTTTAGACACAAATAAGAAGGTCGGATTTGCTGCCGAGCCAGACTGCTGTCCAATAGAAAATATTACGAGAGCAGCGTGGCATATGTTTTTATTAAACATGGGGCAACGTCATAACAATGAGTTGATTTGCCATTTTTAGGCAAAGTTAGCAGCTTTAACACGGATTCCCAGAACCACCCTGGAGTTGTGGTCTGGGTGGCTGCTCCGGCAGAGGAAATGTAACTCTGAAGCTGAGGTTTCCAGGAGGCAAGCAAGCTTTATATGCATTTAAAACTGTCCTCAGTTGAATCCTCATTGACCAAAAATAGACAAGAGGAACATGTGCGAGCCATGGCTTACTGTCTGAGACATGCTCATGCACCTCTGAGAAGGCACCTAGTCCCTTCACGGAGTTACCTCACGTTACTGCAGCAGCATTGCATCATGTGACATTAACAAAACGATTAGCTTAGAAAAGATCATGCGGATTTATAAGTTGTTTTCTCCGAAGGTTTGGCTTTTTTTTATTTTTTTTATTATTGTTTATTTTCGTTCTTAACCTTCGACATAATCTGTGCACTAATTAATCTCTTCTGACACTAACCTGAACAACCATTTTCAGGGAAGTCTCCCGTTCATAAAATAATACTAGGTGATGAAGCTGATTTTTAAATAAAAAGCCATCGGTGAATAAAAGATCTGGATTAATTAGCAGTAGATCAAAGCCTCATGCTTTTTTTTCCCCCTGCACTCTCTGCTCTAGCCACATGTGGTCCACAGGCTCGGCCCAGACATGTGGTTTTATTTAGCTTTGTGGAAAGGTTAAATACGAAACTTGGATAAGGAAAAAAAAAAAAAAAAAAAAAAAAGCACTGGATCTTTTTATATGATGAAAATTTTAAAGTTTCAGAGGCATTTTAAGACATACATGTAAAAGAGTATCAGTCTTTTTCAGTTTGTAAGTAAGTCTTGGCATCGGATTTTGGCCGTGATGCCGGCTTAGCCTTATTGCCTCAGTTTATGTGCGTGGTTTTGTGTGAAGCTAATTCTTTCGAGCAAAATGCCTGTACCAGGCCTTATTTGATACTGGCTCCAGACAAATTGTTGTGCATTGTGTCATTTTCAGATTATACATGTTTAACAGCTTGTAAATAAAAATACTCACAGCACCCCAACAGATTAAGACCTGGGAAAAAAAAAAAAAAACAGAAAAAGAATAATTTCATGTCATCATTAATGGTGATGAGAGTGACTCATCCCATATATGAGAATCTTATGAAAACATAAATACGTGGAATATAACAAAGAAAAACTTTATTGGTTAAAACAGCCATTTTTTTCACAGATTTGATTAATGACTTTTTTTTTTTTTTTTTTTGCTATCATGCATTTGCACACTGTACAACAGTGGATTCTCAAGGAAGGACATTTTCTCAACGCTCTTCATCAAACAAACCTAAAACTGATATTTTGCCTTATTCAGTTGATATGAAATATCTCGATTTGGGCCTTCAAGGTCCAAAGGGTTTCACATGAAATCTGTATTAATATCGTGTTTGTCGGCCTGGTGTGTGGTCAAATAAATTAGTTACATGGATAACAGAGAGAACATGTTGCCACTTCTGGATCATACAACATCCATGCCAAAGTCTCAGTGCAAACACCGTTGTAGCTGAAAAAAATATATATCCGAGAACCTCCATGCTTTGAGTACCGATATGCTGTGATGTAAAGTTTGCGAATCCAAACCTTAAAAAAATGGTCCAAAATTAAATTTAATCTACTAGCGTTTGGTAATTGTGGAGCTACATTGGCATATATCTCTTTTTTATGGATTTAAAAGACTAAATATTAGTCCAGCTCTAACAAGCAGTCTTCTAAAAACTCACATTTGTGACACAGTTAGCTTGATTTACAGTACTAAAACTCTATCTCTCAAGCAGCACGATTACACTGATTTAAAACAAATTAAAACAGAAATTTAACAACAAAAAAACAAAAACACTCTCTACATGGGTAGAACACATTATTAACTTTTCTTTTCCATTCAACAAGACAAGTAAGGAAATCTTTTTTTTTTTTTTTTTTTAAAGAGGGAAATCATAGAAATCATATTCTCTCAAAAGGTTTTTTTTTTTTTCAGAAGACAATTTTTTTTTAAATGCAAATAAAAACAAACAAACCCTCAAATCTTCTGCCCAACACCGATATAACGAACACAAAATAATCAGAAACTAACACCACATATATTCAAAGTTTATCAGGAAAACAACAGTTCACTACGATTAATAAAAGCAACCTTTTGTTAGTAAATGTATTGCCAAATTTTGGATTATTGTCAATAAATATGTAGTTGGGTCTAGTGATTTGTTATTGCTCTTACTTTTGTGTGAAGTATTATTCAGATGGATATGACCTTGAGTAGTAGTCAGTCACTGAGTGGTGGATGTCCTGTACTCTTTATGAATAAATAAATATTAATTCATGAAACTTCAGCACTAGGAACCTACACACAACCCGGTTTGACTAGACAGCATCGAGGTCATGGAGAAGAGGAACATGATGGGAACGTTGGAAAACAATTGCGTATCGTATTTTGAATTAAAATTTTTTTTTTTCGGAAATGGCGGAATGAAATTTGCCTGTGGGATAAAACAATGAAACGATCGATCACATGACCAAGGTATGTTCATCCGGGGGGAAATGGGGGAATTACAGGAAGTGAACGGAATATGCTCATTGGCCTCTCACACCTGTCACCGTTTGGCTGTTAAAGGCATGTTAGCGCCGCTAGTCTTCGACATTGACGTTAATTAACACATAGTACCTCCAGCAGTGTAAGTAAGTTTACGTCTCTGCATCTAGAGTCTAGAGCGAGGACAGGACACTGGACAGTGTCCTTTCCCCGGGTGCAGGAGACATTATTTTTCTCTCGGTCTCTGCACCTTATGTCCACTTCTTTAACAGACTGGCGCAACGCAAGCATGGCATGGGTTAGCGCAGCTTTTAGACATCCAGGTCGTCAGGCCTGGCTCGGCTGCTCACATGGCTGCTTGCGCGGCTGGACGGTCTCGGCTCAGTGAGCACCAAAGGCTGCATCTCACTGCCCACCGCCGCCTTCTTGTGCTCGTGACTGTTATCAGGGTAGTCGAAGACATGAGCATGCGAGTTGGAGATGGTACTGCCGTTGTGGCCCAAGCGCTGACGCTCGGTGCTGTAGTTAGCCCAGTTTTGTTCACTCGCCTGCTTGTTGTAGTTGCGGCAAGAGTTGGTCCTCTCGCCCGTGGCTAGCTTGTAGCCTGGCAGCGACATGGGCGACAGTGGTGCTGTGGGTGATGAGCATCCATTGTAGTAGGCATACTTGGTGCCTGGCATGTCCTTGGGAGGGTGGGTTAAGGTGTTGGACTGAAACTGACCTTTCTTTTCCTTGACACGGTCCTTGATACGCTTGAAAAAAACATAGAAGAGCTCAATGCCATTGAGCACCAGGGAGACAAGCGACACTACCAGCATGAAGATGATGAACACAGTTTTCTCGGTGGGACGCGACAGAAAGCAGTCGACACGATGGGGGCATGGAGAACGCTCGCAGGTGTACACAGCCGACAAACTGAAGCCATAGATGTACCACTGGATGAGCAGGAAACCAATTTCGAAAAGAGACTTAAAGAGGATGCTGACTACATAGGTGCGCAACAAGGCACCCTTCATCTTTACCTTGCCATGCACCTCCAGACCATGCTTGAACTTCTTGAGCTCAATGCGTTTCAGTGGCTCGTCCACGTCGGCGCCATCGTTCTGGACGGTACGCAGCTCCCCCTCCTGCCGGTTCAGCTTCTGCTCTTTGCGCATCAGATAGAAGACGTGTGCCAGGTAGAGGAGCGTTGGTGTTGACACAAAGATGATCTGAAGCACCCAGAAGCGGACATGCGAAATTGGGAAAGACTTGTCGTAGCAAACATTCTCGCAACCTGGTTGCTGAGTGTTACACTTGAATGCAGATTGCTCGTCGCCCCACGCCGACTCCACGGCCGTTCCCAACACCAAAATGCGAAAGATGAAGAGTACGGAGAGCCAGACCTTGCCTCCGGCTGTCGAGTATGACTGCACCTTGTCCAGGAGCCGGCCCAAAGCACTCCAATCACCCATCTTGGGGTGTGTTTCTGCTACAAAGAAAAAATGTTAAGACTGTTAAAACATTTCCATGCTAGATGCCACCAAAAGCATTTGCAGATGATATTAAGATGTCTCTTCCTTAAAATCTTGTGAATGCGTAGCACATATTGATGTCTTATACAACGTATATTTGTGTGTCTAGGGATATATAGAGAGAGAGAGTACCACTGAAAGCCTTTAAACAGGAATAAGGTGCACTCTAAGAACTTTGCCATCAAACCAAATATAGAAAAAGAGACCGAATAGATGACTCGATCCTACCCCGATCACACACAGTGATATATGACTACGCGAAAGTGGAGTTCATCAGCTTCATAAAGCTTCCCATAGGTTATATTATAAACATGTAATCGATTAACGCCATAACTCCCAAGCACCAAATAGATCTTTCAACAACACGTGGACATTTCTACTTTCTTTCTCTTTTTTTCCCCCTAGTCAAACAGATGTTTTGTGATGTTCTTAGTAAATTGTCAGCAGCCGGTGTCTATAAGACCCAAATGGCGCTCTACCATCTAGACACAAAACACAGACAAAACTCCAGCAGAGAAACCATTTAACAAACTCTGCGCCTCAGCAGTTTGGGATCAAAGCACCGCTTTCAGCCCATAGAGAAGCAGAATGCTCACCATCTAAACCAAGAAACACGAGGAATGCCTTAAGGACAAATAAAACAAATAGCGACTGTATGCGTCCGTTGGTCTATGGGACATTTCATGTCAGCTATGTGATAACATAAGACGAAAGATATCATTCTACATGACACACATGGATACGGTCTGGTTTGATTTGGAGGAAAAGGAAATGTACAGTAACCATGTCTAAACATTCCTCATGAATCATGTTTGTGATTCATCACGGATTTACTTATTTTATTTTATTTATTTATTTATTTATTTATTTATTTATTTATTTTTCGTGGGGGTTTTTGTTTGTTTGTTTGTTTGTTTGTTTGTTTGTTTGTTTTGAGTTCCCAAAACAATATAATAGCCTACATTTACTCTTTACAATCATTATATCCCAGTGGGAAGGTTTATAAGCATCTTGTAGCCTGTAAGAAAATAAATCAGGACCATATACATCAACTCACAGACTTTGTACTGTAAAGATTCCTCCAGAGGTCTACAGAAGTCTATGCACAGATCTTCCCAAGAATTGTGCTCTCATTATTATTATTATTATTATTATTATTATTATTATTATTATCATTATTATTATTATCATTATTATTATTGTTATTATTATTATTATTATTATTATTATTATTATTATTATTATCATTATTATTATTATTAGTGGTAGTAGTATTAGTAGTAGCATTAGTATTGTTGTTGTCATTATTATTATTTATTTGCTTGTTTATTCAAGTATAAAGTAGGTCAAAGTGGATGAAAGTTTAGGTAACTACTAGTCACGTACCTGAATGGACAGCGAGGAGGAAGCGGAAAGGAGAGCCGAGCCCTGAAGGACTTTCTCCGGCAACTTCCTAAACTCCGACTCGGTTAGACTGAGGCTCACTTGTCAAACTTTCCTCGCTTATAAGAGCTCGCGGTTGCCAGATTGAAAACTTTATCTCTTCGTGTCATCCCGCTTGGGACCACCGGTACTCTTTAGGATTTTGAAGGCTTTCATGTCTATAAACTTCATAAGTGTAACGAGTGTCTTGTTCTGCATCTTTAGCAAAATATAATCGAATTTGCATAGTTTTAAACACTTTTTTTTTTTTTGTGTGTATAGAGTTTGAAAAGTCTCCCCAATCTGGCAACCCCGAGCAGTATGGCTGATTGGGGGAAAACTTGTAAGACTGCAGGCGAAATCACATGACTCCTGCGTCATCATTTTATGGCTCTTCTTACCTTCTTACATTTTTTGACTCTTCGTGCATTCTTGTCAATTTAGGGATACGTTTCTCTACTTATCCTGCCAAAGTAACCCAGTAAACTCCCAGCACTGCCTGGTGTATTAACTGAGCTCCTCACATAGGACATATAGGGTTTATTCAGAGTGAAAATGAATCACAATATTCATGTGCAAATACAGTTTAAGCACAATAACAGTAGTTATAGTCACATTTAGACTGACCAGTCTCTGTCAGATAGCCATATGCTTCAAACATGTATACTATATATATATATATATATATATACATGTTTGAAGCATATGGCTATCTGACAGAGACTGGTCAGTCTAAATGTGACTATAACTACTGTTATTGTGCTTAAACTGTATTTGCACATGAATATTGTGATTCATTTTCACTCTGAATAAACCCTATATGTCCTATGTGAGGAGCTCAGTTAATACACCAGGCAGTGCTGGGAGTTTACTGGGTTACTTTGGCAGGATAAGTAGAGAAACGTATCCCTAAATTGACAAGAATGCACGAAGAATGCCAATACATAGGCTACACTCACCATCCACTTTATTAGGACCAACTGTTCACCTGCACATACATTCAGTTATATAACTAGCCAATCATGTGGGATACAGGACCAGAGCTTCAGTATTGGAAATACACACACACACACACACACACAC
>JAFFST010053941.1:208107-218169 GCA_022414735.1 Noturus placidus
ATATATATATATATATACATATATATTAACTTTACAACGGGGCCCTAAATGTAATCAAACTTTATTGAATTGAGAAATGAATTATTTTGTATGGTTTTAAAGTGTGTGTAAGACTTTTCACATATTTCTAATACTGGACTTGCACAGTCTGTGCAGATTTAGATGTAGCATGTCCAAATTCAAGACTTTGATCATCAAAATAAGCAAATCTAAACATAAAACAATCCAATTCTTGTTAATAAATACTTCATGTAGTCTTTATTCGTCAGGATCTCTTAAGTCCCAGGAAAGTATCGGATTTTAGGTAGTAGTACGAGCCTGCTATTTTCCATGCTGGCCTCCAGGGGTCAGCCTTGTCTCTGTCTATCTATCTATCACCGATTAGTCGAGACCGACCGTCGGTCACTTTATGGCCCACGTATGTCAGCAACGCGAACCACAAAGCATGTCGGCAGAAGCAGTGGGGTAGTTTGCCATTGCTTTCCCCACCCCTCCCCATTTATCCGGGCTTGGGACCGGCGTGTAGCTGCTGCCAGTCACACGGCTGGGTACACACACTCGCACACCCATTCACACACTACGGACACTTTAGACACGCCAATCAGCCTACAATGCATGTCTTTGGACTGGGGGAGGAAACCGGAGTACCCGGAGGAAACCCCCGACACACGGGGAGAACATGCAGACTCCGCACACACATGGCCCTGGCGGGACTCGAACCCCGGACCCTGGAGGGGTTCGTGCTAACCACTAAGCCACCGTGCGCCCTTGTCTCTGTAGTGATGGTCTATTTCTTACCAATACGAACGATTATGTTTTTTGTTTGTTGGTTTTTTGATTTAACGATGGTTTTGTGAACCCTGGATAACCTCTTAGGGCATTAATAATCAACTGAAATCCCAACCCCAATTCCAAATAAATTGTGACACTGTGTGAAATGTAAATAAATACAGCAATGATTTGCAAATCACATAAACCCAGATGCTATCACCACAGAACATAGAAAACATATCAAGTGTTTAAACTGATTAACTAATTAAGTTCATTTGTAACAGGTCAGTAAGATGATTGGGTATAAAAAGAGTATCTTAGAGAGGCGGAGTCTCTCAGAAGTAATGATAGGATGGAATCTGGATGGAAGCAGATGTTGCTCTAAAATCTGTATATACCTTTTAGTATTGACGTCACCTTTCCAGATGTGCAAGCTGCCCATTCCATAGGCACTAATGCACCACCATATCATCAGAGATGCAGGCTTTTCAACTGAGCGCTGATAAAAATCCGGATGGTCCCTCTCCTCTTTAGTCTTCTTTAGATTAGAGGACGTGGCGTCCATGGTTTCCAAAAAGTATTTCAAATTTCAAGAGGTGGAGCATCTTTACCTGGTCAAGGCAATGTAAGTGCATAATAAAATACTCTTTGGTTTTGGTCTGGGGTCATGAGAACCTCCGGTTGCACAGATATAAGGACACAGGCGCTTTTCTTATTAGGTGATGCACCAAGTACATCATGTACAGACTGCATTTACCTTTAGATAAAGCAAATGTCCCTTCCTTCTGGCTTTGGAACGTGCATACTGGTACATGAAATTAAGCGCACAGCAAGTGTTTTCTTTATAAATGGATGGTAAAGTATGTATGTTGGTCTATGGCTTTCAAAGTTTATTGAAATATTTTTTGTGGTGCAATTTTCTTCCAGACTTTAGCACGGATAAAGAATTGCTGGATCCTGTCTATATTTGCATTTTGCTGGGATTTTGTAAATTATTATTTTTTTTATTATATTTGACACAGTTTTGTTGTCGGCTGCCTTGTCCTTGTCTGAACCCTCAGAAGTGGGTGATTGTAATATTTTCCTATCAGATTCACTTTCTAGCGAGTCCCTATTTTTCTGTTCAAAACCTTTCTCTGTCTTAGACATCACACATCTGGATCGGTGTCCTGCGAGCTCAGTGTTTCTCTATCACTTTCTGATGGTTCTTCTCCTGAAGATTCTTTGTGACCAACACTAGATGCCTCTGAATAGAGGTGTGAAAATTCATTCTCAGTTTTGGTTTCGTGATCTTTGTGCTATTTGTAATTCTTGTTTTGATAAAACATTCTTCTGTGGCATTTGCCTGAAATGAGTTTCGCCGCTTCTGCTTCTTTACAATGCAATGTTTCTGAATCGTTCATTCTTCCTCTGACCCATCTGATGCCTCATAATATTCCTGTGACTCTACCTGTGACACTTATAAATATAGATGCAGTCAGCTGTAAAGGAGTCCAAGCAATAGCCCAAAAGTAGTGTCCAATAATCAAAGCAGGCACCGTAGACCCAATAGACCCGTGCAAGCCAAATGCTGTATGGACTTATGCAACATGGGTGTATAGATGTATAGGGATACAGATATCTGTATAAAAAGTACTGAACATTTACTCCCAAAAACAAGTGCATATAAAGAGATATATTGTGAGTGTTTTGCAGTTTGATTCATGTCTCTAGGTCACACTGTCATCAAGTTTAATACATTTATATGGATAATTGAATCTGTATAAAACGTACTGGGACATTTACTCCCAAAAATAAGCCTTGTTCCATATTGTAAGCATTTTGCAGTTGGCGCTCGAGCGCCGAAGATTGCTTATTTTTTCCTCTTTATTTTTGGGACATTAGTCAGGTTGATTTGTCTCATTGTCTACGTTTACATGGACAGCAGTAATCTAATTCTTGACCTTATTCTGATTAAGATACTAATGTGATTAAGGTGTTTACATGAGTCGCTTTTAGAATACTCCTTTCATGTTCCCGTTTTACATGTTATAGAACATAGATCAATTAACGTCACCGTCATTACATCACCGCGCCACGCCGTCCGACGTCCCTCCAGAATTTCACGTATCAACATACAGTTCATCTTCGTTATGGCACTGTATACACTCTTGGGTGGTTTTTTTTATTATTATTTAATTTCACGAAAGCTTCAGGCTTGATGATATGATCCTACCCTGACCACACACAATGATATGACTATGCTACTGTGGAGTTCATTAACAGCTTTCTAACTCTGCTGCTTGATAACGATTCCCAAAGGATATTTAAAAAACAAAACATGTAATTAATTAGCACAATAACTCCCAAGCCCCTTTCAGCAAGATGGGAAAAATGACTTTTGTATTTTGTTCCCTCCAGAAGAACAGATATTTTTAGATGTTCTTAGTAAATTGTCAGCAGCTGGTGCCTATAAGGCCCAAGTGGCGCTCTCTCATCTAGACACAAAGTACAGACAAAACTCCAGCAGAGTGTTTCAGCCAATGGAGAAGTAGAATACTTACCATCTAAACTATCTAAAGTGGATAAAAGCGGATAAATGTTGGTTATATATCTGAATGGACAGCAATGAGTGAGAGGAAAGGAGAGCTAAACCCTGAAGGACTTTCTCTGGCAACATCCTATAAACTCCGACTTGGCTGGACTGCAGAGGAAGTGAGACTCACTGGTCAAAATGTCTTCATTTCTAAGAGATTTCCATTGGCAGATTGAAAACCCTAATGCCTCGTTTTTTCCCACTTGTGGCAGCAGTGATTTATAACCATAGATTTTGGTGGTGAAGGTATTAATAATGACATAGTCTCAAACAAATTCAATTGAGAGGTTATAATATAGGCTTCCAACTAATGATTTTTTTTTTTTACAATAACTCTGTTACACTAGGCCAGGGGTGTCCAATCTTATCCGGAAAGGGCCGGTGTGGGTGCAGGTTTTCATCCCAACCAAGCAGAAGTCACACCTGAGTCTATTGAAAGCCATGATCAACTGATTAAACAGGTGGATTCAGGTGTGGCTCCTGCTTGGTTGGAATGAAAACCTGCACCCACACCGGCCCTTTCCGGATAAGATTGGACACCCCTGCACTAGGCAGTTGAGATTCGATAACATTCAATGATCCAGTGTACAGTCTAGCAGCTCATTTTCAACAGTTTTAGTTGTATCTTCAACTGTGTTCAAGGTAATATCATTAACCAGCGTTAAAAACTTGGGCATTGGAAAATAGATATGTTATGGTTTTTCTCAGAGAATATACCTTTATTTACTCCGATGGCAAGCTAGCGCCTTGCATGGCAGCTCTGCTCCCATTTGTGAGTGAATGAGACACAGTGTAAAGCACTTTGGATAAAAGCGCTATATAAGTGCGCCATTTTGCCATTTCATCCACCTTTCTAACTTATTGAAACTAATTGGAGAGGTAAACACCCCACCCTATGATTGTGCAACATCTAGAAACCTGAGCAAATCAGCAGAAAATCGACTTATGCATGTCAAATAGCAACATTTTAAATGATTGATGTCTCGAAAGAGGTCATTAGAATTTCAACAGAATTTAAAATGTATATTCTTGTGAATCAGGACTTTGAACAGCTGATATAAAACAGTGCGGCCTCACCTGTCTCTATGGATGGCACTGACTTGTGGTAAGGTTTCCATTAGCTGTTTGACATCGTTTATTATTATCGAATTCAGATGTGTGTCTAATAACTTGTATCGAAGATTATACAGGATTGAAGTGAATTTGGAGTTGCAAAATATATTTTATATGTGTTTGAATAATCACACCAATCTGGCAACCCCAATCTGTGTTCACACAATTCCGACATCATTACTGTTTTACATTTGTTGACTCAAGTTTAGGGACCATTATTTCCACTTATTCTGCCAAGGCAACTCAGTAAACTCCCAACACGGTCTGATTTATTAAACAAGGTTTATTCAGTGTAAAACTGAATCACAATGCTAACGTACAAATACAGTTTAAGCACAATGACTATAATCACATTTCCTCAGCAGTAACTTATAAACCTATATCTTGTCCTGTCAGATATTTCATTAAGTCATATGTTTAAAGCATTATGCTGCACATAAAAAGGCTTTATCAATATATTTTTCACAATAAGGAGAATGTGTATGTAATTAAAGTGTCAGGATATATACAGTATATGACAGGAAAACAGTGTGTGAATGTAACAAATCACATAAAACTGACTGGAAGAGAAAGAGTAGAGTCATCTGAACAGGTAGACTGTGCCATCGGGTGTACAGTACATTACTAGATTACTAAGGCAATCTATTCGCCTACATTAAATAATAGTGTACTCATACAATTTTCTAAAAAATGATGGGTTATTTTTACAAATCTGTTACATGGTTTAGCTTGTTGGGGGGTTGGGGTGCTGATGT
The DNA here is from genome assembly GCA_022414735.1 of Noturus placidus. Taxonomy (NCBI): domain Eukaryota; kingdom Metazoa; phylum Chordata; class Actinopteri; order Siluriformes; family Ictaluridae; genus Noturus; species Noturus placidus. Next base: position 213,322 of record JAFFST010053941.1, read on the forward strand.
TATTCGAGGGGAAAACCTAACCCTATCTTGCTGTATCAAAACAACCAGCATGGTTTAGTTCATATTCTACCCAGTGCTGAATTTCCACTTTTACCCAAATTGGGTTATTTTTAACCCACTGTAATTTTAGAGTGTAGATATGCTGATTTATAGTTGTATTTCTTCAGCAAGTCTATGGTTCCTGTGTGCCCAGTGCTTCTCCATGTCTCCATTCACACTGTTCTGCTTAATGCTCTCTACAGCTTCCCGACTAATTGCACCTAATGGTAGATTACTGGCATTCGTATTGGTGATCATAAGTCCTTCATGTTTTGGCCGTCTTCTTATTCTACAACAAAGCAAATAGCACACTTCGAGCACATTCAAGGCCAGGGAAACACATGCAACTGCAAGCATGAATATCATAAAGATGGTCTTCTCTGTGGGTCTGGACATGAAGCATTGTGTGATCAATTGGCAGGGGGCCTTGGTACAAAAGAATTCGGCTACCATTACAAATCCGTAGAGGTAATACTGGCCAACAATGAAAGCAGCTTCCAGGATGATTTTGAAAAAAAGCTGAGTCAAGTAGCTACACAATAACTTGCCCTTGATTCTGACTTTGCCATTTTCATCGGTGTATTTCGGTGCCAGCACTGACTGGTCGCCCTTGCGCATCTCTCTAAGCTTGTTCTCCTGGTGGATGACATGGATAGCATGGCCTAGGTAGAGCAGGGTCGGGGTGGACACGAAGAGGATCTGCATGACCCAAAAGCGGACGTGGGAGATGGGAAATTTCCAGTCGTAGCAGACATTCTTGCAACCCGGTGTGTGGGTGTTGCAAATTAAATCAGATTGCTCGTCTGCCCACACATTCTCGACTCCTGCACCCAGAACAAGGATTCTGAAGATGAAGAGGACACTCATCCAGATCTTGCCAATGACAGTAGAGTGGGCCTGCACCTTGTCCAGTAACGTGGAGAGAAATCCCCAGTCTCCCATTGTATTTGATGATCAGGTGTACTCTAGAAGATTAAAGGGGAAAGATTCATTATAATATCTGGTAGAAGAATGGTCTGGTATTACTGTTTATAAATGAACCAAGTATTATTTTTATTCCAACAACTTGTTTTGTGTGTGTGTGTGTGTGTGTGTGTGTGTGTGTGTGTGTGTGTGTGTGTGTGTGTGTGTGTGCTTACTACATACAAGTGAATTGTCCACCACCAATATATCAACTCTGCATAATACTGTATTGTAATGAAATCAAACTGAATTGATTGCTCCACAAATGTGTCAGATTTGAGGTAGTGCAATAGTTAGCTACTGTATTTTTCATGCTTGCCTCTAGAGGTCAGCCTTGTGTCATCAGTGATAGACCTATTGTCCTCCTACATATCCCTCACTCACATATCCCTCATTTATATATGTATTTCCCCATGGCTAGGAATGACCACAATGTAGTCTTTATCTGCAGTCACTGATGTTAACTGGTGCAGGTTATGGATCCTTCAGCTAACTTTAACCCATTAATGTTCTCACTGAGGGGACTCAAACAGTGGAAATCATATTTCTTAGTTCTAAGTGCAATATTTCTGGTTATGTTTGTAAATGTGGTTTTCTGAACCCGGTGATGTATGTTGAAGTAATAAATATTGCTGTAATAGAAGTATTTTTGTCTCGCTTCCTGGAAATTTCTTGTCAAGAAAGTGCAACATGAGGAACCGACACTGAATGAAAAGGAATTTAGTGTGTCTTATAACATGTAAGTTTACACAAACAAATGTTTTTTTTGTTTTTTTTTTTCCAAACTAACAAACTAACTTTTGTGTAAATACCCCTATGGATAATTGACATAAATCTGTTTGATTAATGAGACCAAATGTTATTAACATTTACCACACTTTAGTTTTTTGTTCTTAATTATGAGACTTTATCTGTTGAGATGGCTCAAAAAAGATGCTATACCAAATGCTTTAGGACAGTGGTTCCTAAACTTTTCCAGGGCGAGGCCCCCCAAATAACATTAACATTTGACCGAGGCCCCCCTTTAACACGATGTCTTTAAAACACATTAAAAATTTCTGAATTTTTCTGAATATATCCCCTATTTTATTAATATTTACATCTTTCATCTTTACATTACATTAGGACTTTAAGGAGAATTTATTTTTCACACCAAATTTTTAAGGCCCCCCGGGCACCCACCGCTTTGAAAACCACTGCTTTAGCAGACCAATTAATATGAAAGATGTTAGGTACGCTGTGTGTTAAGGTGAAAGCGACACTCTGGAAGCTCCTATGTAATGCATAGTTAGCTTATATTTTCCCACTGAATTAATCCAAATAATGCAGCATGCACACTTGTACAGTTAATATAAATGGTAAAATGGCACACTTATATAGCGCTTTTATCCAAAGCGCTTTACACTGTGTCTCATTCATCCATTCACACACACACTCACACACCAATGGGAGCAGAGCTGCATGCAAGGCACTAACTTACCATCGGGGGCAACTTGGGGTTCAGTGTCTTGCCCAAGGACACTTCGACATGTGGAGTCATCCGGGCCAGGAATCGAACCACCAACCCTACGACTAGTAGACAACCCGCTCTACCACCTGATCCACAGCCGCCCACATTTACCACTTACAATTTAGTTAATATCTGCATTAAGAAAAAAAGTAGTATGTAGAAGTAAAGGTTTGTGCATATAGTCTTCTTCATCTCGGTGTGTTATGAATCGTATGTACACACTACAGCCCTTTGGAGTAAGAGCCATGAAGCTCAGAAATACTGCTCTCAGACCTGGCACTAGTGTATTCTTAGGGTTTACCAATTATGTTGTGAATCACGGGAACTAAAAAGTCCATTCCCACCCATTAGGGTCCGCTATGTTACGATTTACGGAAATGTTCTTCAATTGTTATGAAGCAAAATCCTAAAGTACTTCTGTCCAGCACTTTCATAACTCATAACTCATAATAAAACACTCAGGAACAACTGACCCACTTCTTACTGGTTACTCCAGGAACATAGTAGGGAACCCCGGCTTTACCATCACTAGAGATAGTAACTAGAGCCTCTTCCCCAGGCTGTTCACCACCCTACAGTGCAATATATTACTGCTTTCTTGTTACACTATAGGAGTCATAAAAGATCTTTCAAAGGACAACGTACATAAAAGCTCAAAGATGTGCACATTCCTGCAGTTTCTATTCCCCCTCTGTGGACAACGCACGTCACGTCGCCTCCATTTTAGAAGCTTCATAAATACAACCTTTTTTCTTTTAAATGTTTTATTTTTTTTTTTATTTACATTAAAATGCAGTCTTCTTTTTCCATACAATTTATGTGACCTTATTGAATTTGACACAGCCACAATTAGCTTAAATATTGAGATTTCTGCACGATTGTGCAGTGTAACGACGTTTGCACGTTAGCTATCGTGTTTACATTTCACGATGCCGCATTTCACGTTAATTGGTATGTTTTTGTACCCCTTCAAAGCAAAAATATTGGCACTGGAATTTAAATCATAGAGGATTTTGTCTCAATTAGCAGAGTTTGGAAAATGCTGCATAATGAAAAAAAAAGACAATAACAATTACCATAATAATAATAATAATAATAATAATAATAATAATAATAATAATAATCAATCCTGAATATGAGTTTTAATACACTATGCATACACTATGTATTCTCATCGGAAATTGTAAATTCACCCAAAAGTTTGACCATATTAATAAATTTAATATAATGTTTAATTAAAGGGTAAAGATCTATTAAGCCCCATAAGATATTGATGTTATAATGTTATATCATTATGTAATATGTCATTATTAAACGTAGCTTCTATGGATAATTATTAGGATTTGAACTATGCTGTAACCTGAGTAAAATAAAACTCACCGGGAACAGTGGGTCAGGTCGGGAATCGTAAAATGTCAAAGTCTGTATCGTCGGATGAATAGGATGAAGTGTCAGGGGTGTCGTAAAAAAATGGTGGCCTCAAGATTATGGGTTCTTAGAGTGTGTGTACTCTGAGTGTGTGTTCCTGATTTCCAGTCAATCCCATTTTCACTCCTCTTACATGTTTAACTATCCATGTCCAATAACCAACACTTCTCCTGAACACCAGTGACTGTGCTCAGCTTGACACGGTCACATGTTTTGACTCATTTCTCAGTCAGCCTTTTCTTCATTTCTTACAACACATCTAAAATTGCAAAATAAAGATCCACACTCGAATCATCAGATTTACTGGTATCGCCGCGCATGATTATCAGCACTAGAGGGCAGTACGGATTAGACCGCGGTGGAAAATGAGACGCACACTAAAGACGGCGGTCATCAAATTTCACTTCCATAAACACATTTCCAGATTGCGCAATACAGTCTTCCATGTGCTGTCTCTATGGTGTCAATTTTATCGCTTGGCATATGTATTTTGTCTTATTGTTCATTCATTCATCAGTGGATCCAGAGCCTCAGAACAACTGAGAACTAATGGGTCACATTCACACGTTCTCAGACACACTAAATAATAATAATAATAATAATAATAATAATAATAATAATAATAATAATAATAATAATAATAATAAATAATAATAATAAGAAGAAGATGACATTTCTTTATATAGCATCATACAGTTCAAAGTACTTTACAAAGAAAAACAAAAAAGGAAAAAAATGGCTCCAAAGTAGCCATCCTTGGACCTGGGTGTAAGTCAGTCTTCGTTGTCAAGCCTGTAAAGGGTGCCCTGTGGGCGGCTGTGGCTCAGTCGGTAGAGCAGGTTGTCCATTAATCCACTAATCGTAGGGTTGGTGGTTCGAATCCCGGCCCGGGTGATCCCATGCCGAAG
>JAFFST010053941.1:228137-243943 GCA_022414735.1 Noturus placidus
ACATTAGACATTTAGGTCAACATTGGATCATTCAGAGATCCTCACTGAACTTCCGGAGAGAGTTTGCTGCACTGAAAGTAAAGGGGCTGAATAATTTTGCACACCCAATTTTTCAGTTTTTTATTTGTTGAAAAAGTTTGAAATATCCAATAAATTTGGTTCCACTTCATGATTGTGTCCCACCTGTTGTTGATTCTTCACAAAAAATTACAGTTTTATATCTTCATGTTTGAGGCCTGAAACGTGGCAAAAGGTCGAACAGTTTAAGGGGGCTGAATAGTTTCGCAAGGCACTGTATATGACGTGGGTTAACCTTCTCACACACGCAGACAGAGATGGAGAGCTGAGAAGCACACCTTTTTTGACCACACTCCTGCATGCCAATTCACAACAAGTATTTTTGTGTTTAATTCAGTGGTAAGGCATTTTTTTATCTACGGCATGCAAGTAAGTGTGCGTTAATCCATCCCTGGTTCAAATATTTCCCCTGCATCGAACAAATCGCAGACACAGTAAAAAAAAAAAAAAAAAAACATTATTATAGGAAGCGATGTCATATGTTATCCATCCATCCATCCATCTTCTACCACTTACTCCTTTATCAGGGTCACGGAGAACCTGGAGCCTATCCCAGGAAGCATCGGGCACAAGGCCGGGTACACCCTGGACAGGGTGCAGGTCCATCGCAGGACACAATCACATACACACTCACACACCTATTCATACACTACGGACACTTTAGACACGCCAATCAGTCTAACATGCACGTCTTTGGACTGGAGGAGGAAGCCCCAGACGCACAGAGAGAACATTCAAACTCCGCACACTCATGGCCCCAGTGGGACTCGAACCCCGGACCTTGGAGGTGTGAGGCGGACGTGATAACCACTAAGCCACCGTGCGCCATATCTTATCCATTTATTGATATATTTAATGTTGGACAAAAAAGGTTAGCTCATGATATCACTTATGTTAAAGCAGCTATCCCTTCCTCACACTTCTCTCTCTCTCTCTCTCTCTCTCTCTCTCTCTCTCTCTCTCTCTCTCTCTTGAAGTTGATGAGATAAAAAATTGCATCCTGTCATGTTAGTGAGAAATTGCTATGCCCTCCATCTTGAAAGCTTTTACATCTTTATTTCAGACTATTACAAAATTCCTTGTACACTTGCTCATGTCCACACGTTCTGTTCATTTTACATGTTAAAATTGCAGCACAGTGATAAAATAATATGGTTTATGAGACAGTCTGTCAAAGGTTTTGTTACAGGAGGACATACACATACAGTATAATAACTATGACGCTATGATAAAATATGTGTCATTATCGTACAGAGGCTCTAATGCAACATTTCAGAAATCAACTAGTGCTTAGAATCCTGAATGAAATATATAATATATTTAGAGTTAATGCATTTTTTTTAATGCTTGCTTCAAATGGGGCGGCTGTGGCTCAGTTGGTAGAGCGGGTTGTCCACTAATCGTAGTGTTGGCGGTTCGATTTCCGGCCCGGATGACTCCACATGCCGAAGTGTCCTTGGGCAAGACACTGAACCCCAAAAGTTGCCCCCGATGGCAAGCTAGAACCTTGCATGGCAGCTCTGCTACCATTGGTGTGTGAGTGTGTGTAAATGGGTGAATGAGACACAGTGTAAAGCACTTTGGATAAAAGCGCTATATAAGTGCGCCATAAAAATACAAGGGCACAAATAAAACATTTCCAAATCATATGTATGGGAAAATGTCTTTATTTTCTGTATTTGTCCATGTAATTAGTCAAAAGTCTGAAGTAGACAATATAAATATAAAATCAACTGATGGGTAGGCGAAAGGAATTTTTAAATACATCGAGTTAACTCGCACAAGTCTGTGTTCACAATCATGAAACTTTTGTCTTCTTGTCTCAAGATTTGCAATTATGTCCATTTACAGGAAGATACTTTCCTTAAGAGCCAACACTCAGTTTATTATGTCTTCTGGACCTCATGCAAAGCAGGTAGAACATCTCGATGACGTTCAGCAGCAAAGACACACAAGACACGACCAACATGAAGATGATGAAGAAAGTTTTCTCAGTGGGACGAGACATGAAGCACTCTACAGTGTAGGGACACGGGTATCGAGTGCATATGATTTTAGGGATCATTACGAAACCGTACAGATAGTACTGCGCTACTATAAATGCGGCTTCAAGCAAGATCTTAAAGATCACGCTGGTCAAGTAGCTAGCCAATAAGTCGCCTTTAATTTCCACTTTCCCCTTCTCGTTGGTGTATTTGGGAGGCTTGCCGCCCTGACCGTTAGCTTGCTTGTGTATAAACCTCCTGAGTTTCTTTTCTTTGTGGATGATGTGCATGACGTGACCGAGGTACATGAGCGTCGGAGTGGACACGAAGATGATCTGCATGGTCCACAATCGGATGTGGGAAATGGGGAACGCTTGATCATAGCACACATTGGTACATCCCGGCTGTTTGGTATTGCACACCATTTTACTCTGCTCGTCCCCCCACACTCTCTCCGCCCCAGCTCCGAGGACCATGATCCTGAAGACGAAGAGCACGGTCATCCATACCTTCCCGATGACAGTGGAGTGTGACTGCACCTTATCCAGTAGCTTCGACAAAAATCCCCATTCACCCATTTTGCATCTAAACACTTATCTGTTGGAAGAAAATTCAATTTCACTGTAATATCGTGCTTGTCGTCAGGTCATGAGATGTAATTGAAATATTGTTAAAGAAAGTTACCTAAGATAGCTTTGTGGATTCGATCTGAGAGCTGAATTCGACAGGAGAAGAGTCCAAGGTCCAGTTTCAACCTGGCAAAGGAGAGAATGGACAAACATTGTTGCTGAAATAATCACAACAACAATTACGACAGTGTAAAAAGGTACTTTAAATAGTGCATGATCCTTTAAAAAATGTAAGCAAAACATTTATGGAAATAAATCTTAACACTCAATTAATCTGTATGATTAAAAAACATAAGAATTAAAATAGATGATTATTATAATTAAATAATAATAAAGAGAAGCTATCACCGAATCACATAGAGGACAAAATTAAAAAAAAGTTTTTACAAAGTAAAACAGTCAAATAATCTTTCAAATGCTGACTATTTCATTACCATAATTTCCCCAAATGTTCTGCTAGTGTTACACAAGGTTAATGTTTATATTTAAGTAAATACCCACATGAGTTACACACAAGTAAAAACTCAATGTTTCATGAAAGATCCAGCTATTAACTTACCTAGGAATATGCCACAACTCAACTGGAGTGGTACACGAATGGACAGAAAGAAGAAAAACAACAAAACACGGGCGTCTACACCCGACCTTTAATTCATGTGCAGTTTCGCAATAGTATCGGACTCCTATCGCATTGCTCTTCAGCTCTACAGATTATAATTTACTCTCATGCTGCGGATTGGTAGAGTCATTTGGAGTGGTGAAGAATCAATCATTAAACCTAGGATGGGTGTTCTTCAGTGGGACGTCCATAAATCACAACGTTCATAAACTATCACTGAAATCAAATAAAATGTAGATGTAGAATTATTTGAATGCCATATAATACGTGAGAGGATATAAATAATATATATAATTTAGTCTAGCGAGTAACTGATTTGTTTCCATCATTCATAATGCTACATTTATATTTCAGTAGATAGTAGCTGACCTTTGATCTAAGCAATATAGACATAAACATTGGAAAAACATATTTCTGTGGGATTTGAGATTATTTTCCTCATTTCAAGCTTAAATTTTTCTTATTTTATTGGCAGGTAATTTTGTTTTTAATTTTGTATTACCTTCTAGAAATTAATAGATTATAGCAAAACTATTTCAAGCTTAAAATGAGTACATTTTGTCCAGAAATAGGTTTGCTACTCATATGTTTGGTTTGTTGTTATCCTATAATAGGAAATAGTTAAACCTGACTATATTTTAGATATGTTCACTTGCTAAGATGTTATATTTAGCAGGGAATGTTGCAGTGACTGTATTAATGAACATCTGTTTACATCGTAATGAAATACACCTGCTTCAACTGTTTATTCAATCTACTATTGAACTATTTATTCGATCTAAATGAACAAAAACTAGATTACAGAATGTTACTAAATGTTTAATTGAACTGAAAAACGGAAATTTTTCCAGTAAAAACTACAAACGTTCATTAAGGTGTTGTTCATATCGATTCATTATTCTTATGGTTTGTATAAACAAATTGGTTGTAGCTAAAAGATTTATAAAAGTATATATAAGTGTTACTTTCTTAATGTTCCTCTGCTTTCTTTTGGCATCCTGTCCACCCTAGCCAGGTATGGACGACATCCTCTGTGATGCACACATACACTACGGACACTTTAGACACGCTGGCGGGGCACAAGGCGGGGAACACCCTGGACAGGGTGCCAGTCCATCGCAAGGCACAATCACACACACACTCACACACACATTCATACACTACGGACACTTTAGACACGCCAATCAGACTACCATGCATGTGTTTGGACTGGGGGAGGAAACCGGAGTACACGGAGGAAACCCCCGACACACGAGGAGAACATGCAAACTACGCACACACATGGCCCTGGTGGGACTCGAACCCCGGACCCTGGAAGTGTAAGGCTACATTTGCGTCGCACCTTCTTGGTTGGGGTACGAGTCCAGCTTCCTCCCTGTGTGCGTGGAGTTTCTCCCCATGCTTCACGGGTTTTCTCTGAATAGTCTGGACTATTCAGGGGTACCCGCCTTGTGCCCGATGCCTCCTGGGATAGGCTCCAGGTTCCCCGTGACCCTGATAAAGGAGTAAGCGGTTGAAGATGGATGGATGGATGTTTGTTTGAGGAACTCATTTAAAATTCATAAAAACATTCCCAAGAAATGTGTCCAGCGTACGTTTTTATTTTTTTGGTCTTTATTTTTAATTTCACTACATGAAAGCCTTTTTGTTGTTGTTGTTGTTGTTGTTGTTGTTGTTGTTCAATAACTTTGTACACATTATTAAAATATTCTGATAATACGCAATTGGCTCATTTGCATTTATTTCTGAAGATATTCTAAATTCTGTACAAGTTCTCAGTTACAGCAGAGACTCGCTAGGAAACTTTTGACCAAAGTGACAATAGAGTCACATGATAAATATTGAATGCTGCTAAAGATGTTAATAATATGTTAATTATAAACATTAATATGCAAATCCTTCAGGTTGGATTTTTTCCTTTGGGAAACGTACAGTATTTCTGAGTAATATATGACATTATATGTCATTATATATATTTATTCCTTTAGCAGACGCTTTTATCCAGAGTGACTTACAAATGAGACACATTCACACACCAATGGTAGCAGAGCTGCATGCAAGGTACTAGCTTGCCATCGGGGGCAACTTAGGGTTCAGTGTCTTGCCCAAGGACACTTCGGCATGGGATCACCCGGGCCGGGATTCCAACCACCAACCCCACGATTAGTGGACAACCCGCTCTACCGACTGAGCCACAGCCGCCCTATATATATCTGAAATGTTTGTAGCATAAAATATTGTGTGCTCTATTTGATTTGGCATATATTCCAATCTATTTAACAATCGAATCGTGTACAATATCAGAGATTATTGTGAAGTTCAGCATATTATAAATTCTATTACTTCTCTTATGTTATTATATAAAGGTATTTACTGACATGTTTAAAAATGTTCAATTGGAATGTTTTATTGTAGATGAAATACAAAAAAAGAAGAAAAAACATCATATATTATTTAAAGCTTCGGCATTCATATTGAATAATACTTAAATACTGAAACATCAGGATGTAGTTTGTTTTACAAGGACCAAAGCAGTAATAATATTTCACACAGAAAGCATTATTTGTAGCTTTTCAATGAAACCCCTTGAGAACATGAGAACATAATTTTACTTCATAAAATATGTAGCAACAGTCTGATTCCTACAGAATAGAGCATTGATCGAATGACAGAAAAGAAGTTCAGAGAAGAAAGTTTTTGCATTAATGTACTCAATCTATTGATCCTCTAAGAGCTGATTGTCCTCTTCGGCAGCACTCGTGCTCTTGGTGTGATTCTCAAACTCCATATTCATCCTGTTCTGCTTTAGAGGATCAGATTCCAGTTTCGGCTGCCAGGATGAAGGCAACCTGGCAGGATATTCAACGTAAGTGGTGTTCCTCATGTGCCTCTTCCCAGACCGACATCTCACTTTGCTGCACAGCAGGTAAAAGACCTCGATCACATTGAGAAGAAGAGACACACACGCAACCACCAGCATGAAAATGATGAAGATGGTCTTTTCTGTCGGACGCGACATGAAACACTCGACAGTGTGGGGACACGGACTTTTAGAGCAAGCAAACTCGGGGCTCATGATGAAGCCGTAGAGGTAGTACTGTCCGACGATGAAAGCGAGCTCTAAGATGATCTTGAAGAACAGCTGGGTAAGATAGCTGCACAACAGGTTGCCCTTGATCTTCACATGACCCTGGTCATCTGTATATTTGGGTATTTTTAGCATTTGGCTGTCCTCCTTCTGCTTTATTCTTTCTCTCATTTTGTTCTCCTGGTGGATGACATGAATGGCATGGCCCAGGTACAGTAACGTCGGCGTGGACACGAAGATGATCTGCATGACCCAGAAGCGAATGTGAGAGATGGGGAACTTCCAGTCGTAGCAGACATTCTCACAACCAGGTTGTAATGTATTGCACACAAGACTGGACTGCTCATCTCCCCATACACTCTCAGCTCCTGCACCGAGAACCAGGATCCTGAATATAAACAGGACGCTCATCCAGATCTTACCGATGACTGTAGAATGGGACTGCACCTTGTCCAGTAATATGGAGAGAAAGCTCCAGTCTCCCATTTCCTTTAATAGTCAAACTTTCCTAGAAAGGAAAAAGAAATGGAAAAATAAGAATATTTCGTTTCGTTTAGAAATCAATCTTTACACACCGGCCCACGGAAATCAACCTGTATCAACTTGGGATATTATAATATATATATATGTGTGTGTGTATATATATATATATATATATATATATATATATATATGCGGGCGGCTGTGGCTCAGTCAGTAGAGTGGGTTGTCCATTAATCCACTACTCATAGGGTTGGAGGTTCGATTCCCGGCCTGGATGACGCCACATGCCGAAGTGTCCTTGGGCAAGACACTGAACCCTGAGTTCCCCCGATGGCAAGTTAGCACCTTGCCTGGCAGCTCTGCTACCATTGGTGTGTGTGTGTGTGTGTGTGTGTGTGTGTGTGTGTGTGTGTGAATTGGTGAATGAGACACAGTGTAAAGCGCTTTGGATAAAAGCGCTATATAAGTGCAAAGTTTAGGTATATATATATATATATATATATGAAAAAGACAAAGTTTATAATACATTTATAAATTGTTAACAGGATGCATTATAAGCAGTGATTATAACACATAGTACAGCCAATGCCAAAGAAATAACCAAAACCTGACATTATAAACATTTCATCTCTGAGTGTATACATCATATGAATGTATTCATCTTTTGTCATAGATATAATCTCCATAGTACATGTTAAGGAAATATTCATCAGGCTGATATTTAAATCCAGAAAGTCAGAATCATTTTTGCTTTTAAATATCAGAAATATTATTATTTTATTATTCTCTAACGTCTTGTATTATTTGACAGCATGTACCGGAGATAATTACCTGATTATTCTTATTAATCAACTGACATTGCAAAAGGTTATTTATTATTTACATTAATAATGGATTCGATTTTCGGATATCGTTAGAATGATAAATAAATATATATATTTTAAGTAAATTGTGTCTAATAAATAAATATATGAATATGCAAACTCAAGCAGAATAATTTGAATTCAACCTGTGATGTGAAATATGTATTGAACATATTACTCCTATATGGTTTCTAGTATTTTAAATATACACTAAATGCAGTAGGTATAGTACATCACACAATAAATATAAATATACATTACAGCACAGTTTACACATAACACAAAAATCGAATAGAACCTCTAATTATAGATTTATATTCTTGTCGCTTGGATATATGGGCCACAATTTGAGCAGTAGTTGTTTAACATGTCTATAATGTTATTTTTCTCACTCACCTTGACAGACGATACTAGCAGATAATAAATCCACAGCCCAAATAATAGCTCACCGTGGTTGGACCTTGAGTTTTTCTCTCCTAGTGGAGGGTTGTGTAATATGTATTTTTTTAAATCTGTCTGTCACGTAGACCGGAGATCAGCAAATGCCCCACTCATCATCAGAATAGCGTATTAATGATTGACAGATCATGGACTATGCACTTTACTCTTCGTCATACAACTTGAAAAAGGAAAACAATTAAGAATTAAATCATGTATTAATCAAAGCTGATCCCCATCTCCATAAAAACCATTACATACAGTTATAGGAAGATAATCAATGTGAACCTGAGATGCTCTTACCATCCTGAAGTGTTTTATCCACTTAAACCACAGCAAGTGGTCAAAAACGACAACTTTTTCTTTGTTAAAGTACAATGTCGTACTTTTTACCAATTTATAGTTACGTTTATAGTCCCCATGGTGTGTGAGTGTGTATATGATTGTGCCCTGCGATGGATTGGCACCCTGTCCAGGGTGTACCCCGCCTTGTGCCCGATGCTTCCTGGGATAGGCTCCAGGTTCCCCCGTGACCCTGAAGTGAAGGATAAGTGGTATAGAAGATGGATGGATGGATGGAAATGGATGGAAAGTCCTCATAGTATCAAAATTGATGTTTTGTGGCTTTTAGTATGAATCTGTCAGCCTTAAGGCAAATATGTCAGCCTTATAAGTTTGTGCACTCCAAAAGAGTAACCAAATTTGCATTTAGAAGATATACGCAGTCTTTCTCTACCACCAATACGGAGCAACAGTTTGCAGGAAATTTTGGGCCACTTCAGCCTGGACTGGCCCTGCTATCTCACAACCTTAAACTAGGAACTTAATTAAGCAGTCGGACTTGTATTTTTAGAGAAATAACATAGCACAAATAACTCACGGAGACTGTATTCAGACAAAGCAGGTTTATTCAGCAGTCAGATCAATTCCTTTTGTTTTTTTATTAAACTACATGAAGTTTACTTCTTTTCTGTGTGCATATGAGTGTGTGGGCGTGTCTATTTTATATATGCACGAATTTTATGCACAAATTTTCGTATCTCGCAGGCTCACCTCGCTCGGGCTATTTACAAATGTAAAGGAGGGTTTTCCTCTTTCATTTCTCTATTTTCCATTTTAATCTCATATAATTTTACAACCTGTTTTGATGACATCATTCTGCACATCAGATTTTCTATCCAATCAAATGCTTTCTAGAATCTGAAGTGCCCGCCCCAGCATTAAAAAAAAAATCCATAGTAGTAATTGTCAGCTCGGGCTGCGAGGTAAGCTAAACACTATTGGCTATTAAAAAGGTGTATGTCCCGCCCTAAAAATGACCCGCCCTGACTTCCTGTTTCAGTGGAAATTACATCAATACGTCGAATAACGCTGCACAGTTCAAGGCAGTTCACTGCACCCTAAATGATGTAAAACATCCATGAGACAAGTTAGTTCCTGTTATCACTTGTGTTTAAGCTGCTCTAAACATCTGTTCTCACACAAGCCTCTCGTTTTCTCTCACTCTTTGGAGTAAAAACACTCCTTCCATGAATGTCAAATAAACGTCTCCTAACAGAAAGGTTCCCCAAAGATTTTCACGTTTTTGTTTAATAAGAACGCATTGGTTTATTTATGTATTTATTTATTTTTTAAAGATCCGTTTATTATTAGGCGTAGATTATGTTGCTACTTTAGAAGCAATAATATATTAGAACGAGTGCATTAATACAAAAATGTGATTTGAATTACAGCAGCACTACTATCAGATCTGCTGTTAAAAAAAAAAAAAAAAACACCTTCTGTGAATTCAAAAGTGCTGTGGAATAATATGTAAATACATTATATGACCAAACGTATGTGGACACCTGACCATCACAGCGCTATGTGGGTCCTCAAACCGTTACTTTTGCATTCTGTAGTATTACAGTTTCCCTTCACTGGAACTAAAAGGCCCAGTTACAGCATGACAATGTTCCTGTGCACAAAGCCAGCTCCATGAAGACATGGTTTGCCAAGATTGGAGTTGAAGAATGTAAGTGAGCTGCAAAGATCCTCAATGAATACCTTTGGGGTGCATGGTGGTTATTGGTTGGCACGTTTGCCTCACACCACCAGGGTTGGCGGATTCGATTCCCGCCACTGCCCTGTGTGTACAGAGTTTGCATGTTCTCCCCGGGGTTTGCATGTTCTCCTGCAGGGGTTTACCCTGGGTAATCTTGGTTTCCTCCCCCAGACCAAAGACATGCAGCGTAGGCTGATTTTTCATGTCTAAAGTATCTGTAGCGTATGAATGGGTCTGTGACTGTGACCTGTGAAGGTCCCCGAAGACCCTTTGTGATGAATTGAAACATTCACTCTGCGCCAGGCATTCTCACACGACATCAGTGCTCGACCTCACTAATGCTCTTGTGAATGGATGGGGCACAAACTCCCACAACCACACTCCAAAATCTAGTGGAAAGTCTTCCCAGAAGTGTGGAGGTTATTATAGCAGCAAAGGTGGAGGGGAACTAACAGCCATGTTAATGCCCATGGTTTTGGAATGGGATGTTCAACAAGCACATAGTGCTGTGATGAACAGGTGTCCACATACTTTTGGCCATACTGTGTACAGTGAAACCTGGAAGAAACAGCTGCTCAGTCTCACTGATATTTGTATCAACTGGCCTTGAGAAAGCTTCTGTTTACGAAGCTCAGATATGAACCTCTTCCACGTCATTGGTGTTTTGGTCTTCCAAAATTGTACACTTGCCAACTTCATTGGCAGCTTCCTTTTTCTGAAGGTGAAGCTCACGTTTCATCCAGTTCTGTAACACGTGGTCTTTGTTTTCAAAAGTCTTCTTGGTCAAAACCGGGGTCACAGAGGTTACATTGTAGTTGCTCTTACGGTTCAGGCACTCACTGACCTTCTTGACACACAGGTAGAAGACCTCAATGAGGTTCAGCAGCAATGACACGCAGGACACCACAAGCATAAACCAAATGAAAATGTTCTTCTCGGTTGGTCTTGACAGAAAACAGTCGACTTTGTGAGGACACGGGAAGCGACTACATACATATTGAGCATGAAGCGTAAACCCGTAGAGGTAATACTGTCCTAAAACAAATCCAACCTCCAGAAAGATCTTGCAGAGCAAATTCAAAATGTAGCTTCTCAGCAGACGACCTTGGATGCTGACTTTCCCTTTGTCGTTACTGTATTTAGGACGTTTCAAGCCTTTACTTTGGAACACGTTGGCCTGATCATTCGGGGCCTTCTTCAAAGCTTCTCTCATGCCCTTCTCCTCATTTATGACGTGCAGGACATGGCCCAGGTAGACCAGAGTAGGAGCGGACACCGAGATGATCTGCAGCACCCAGAAGCGAATGTGGGAGATTGGGAATGCGTGGTCGTAGCAGACGTTTTCACAGCCGGGTTGCTGTGTGTTGCAGATGAAATCGGACTGCTCGTCACCCCACACTTTCTCAGCTCCGGCTCCGAGCACGAGTATCCTGAAGACAAACAGAACAGTCAGCCAGATCTTCCCAACTACCGTTGAGTGTTTCTGAACCTTGTCTAGCAACCGGCTGAGGAGGTCCCAGTCACCCATCTTCAGTTAGGTGGGTCACCTGAAGAAGAAGTATCAACATGAGAATAAATGACTGGGAATAACAGTGTGGTATAACAGTGGTTATGTACTACAGACAGACAGTTATAGATAGATCTATAGAGTCAGCTCAATAGTCCTATTTGTCATTTATTTTGTAATAATTACACCTGTGCTCGCTTCTCTTCACTGGTTACCGGACAAGATCTGTTCTGATTTTAAAATGTTCTAAAACTTTTTGTTTTTAAAGCTTTGCATGGACTTGCTCCACAGTATATTTGTGATCTTCTCACCCTGTACACTGCTTCAAGACGCCTTCGGTCATCCAGTCAATTACTGCTCTCAGTTCCTCGTTCACGTTTTAAGGCGCAAGGTGACCGGGCTTTCTCCGTGGCTGCTCCTAGGCTTTGGAATAGTCTTCCTCTTCACATCAGATCTTCCCCTTCCGTTTCTGTGTTTAAATCTTTGTTGAAGACTTTTTTGCATGTTTTAGGTTATAATTGAGGGCATAAACTTTTCATTGGTCAAATCTTTGGTGTTTGTTTACTCTTAATTTGTTTGAATTCTGTTTTATATTTCTTGTGCAGCATTTTGGTTTCAACATTTGCTTTTTTAATCGTGCTTTATAAATCAATCAACTAAACGGATCATTCGTCATGGTTCCGCTAGACATGATATTTGTGCTACACTCCTGCAGTTTAATTTCCTCTTTCCGCTGATATTTTCTAACAATCCTGGTTTGTTTTATTTCTCAATATATGAAGCACTTAGTAATTAAACCAACATGATAGTAGCTGGGGACAGTGGTGGCTTGGTGGTTAAGGCTCTGAGTTACTGATCGGAAGGTCAAGGGGTCAACCTCCAGCACTGCCAGGTTGCCACTGTTGGGCCCTTGAGCAAGGTCCTTAACCCTCTCTGCTCCAGGCGGCGCCATATCATGGCTGACCCTGCACTCTGACCCCAACTTCCTGACATGCTGGGGTATGCGAAGAAAAGAATTTCACTATGTATATGTGATCAATAAAGACTCATTATCATTAAAACACCTGCTGTTTCAAATATTCCCACATGTTTCTGTGGGATTGAAATGTTGTGATTTGGAAGACTCAGTTTTACACGTCAAACACAAATTTGACCTTATGCAATCAACAGTCGTCATGCAGGAACGTAGGAGTGTTAGTTATGTGTTCTGCTTGGAAATCACTCACAAAAGACAATCTCAGAGACATATTCGCTCTTTCTGGACATGACTAAAGAACTCTTAACTATCTAAAGAACCAGCGAATGTTCCTTACTCGATTTGTGCACTGTTTTAAACTGGACTATTGGTGTATTATAGCATGTCACTGTACATCATTTATTATTATTCCACAGCACTGGTGAATTGCTGATTCTGATTGGTCAGAAGGTGTTCAATCATTTTCAATAACTCTAAGAGTAGTCCTGGCTCCAAGACAAAGCACAGGCTTTGATTATTGTGTTCATTCTATTACATGATCGTTTCTATGGTAACGCTCCACAATAATCTATGCCTGGTTGTAATAATAATTATCCTTTGTTATTTAATGACGTATAATTGTTGATACGGTGAAGAACTTTTATGGAAGGAGTCTCCAGAGCCAGTGTCAGTTTTACTGCCACGGCTTCATACAGCTGGTTATGTTATAACCGGGGCGGCTGTGGCTCAGTCGGTAGAGTGGGTTGTCCACTAATCCACAAAGCGTAGGGTTGGTGGTTCGAATCCCGGCCCGGGTGATCCCATGCCGAAGTGTCCTTGGGCAAGACACTGAACCCTAAGTTGCCCCCGATGGCAAGCTAGCACCTTGCATTATAACATTATCATTTTAATGTTATAAAGAAACTGGAGGCTGTTGAGAGAATGATTTCATACTGCAGTTGCTACAAACGTTATAACAGGAACTTGTTAACATTAGATGTAACTATAAAGGGATAAAAAAAATATGATGTGTAGCTCATTAAGAAAGAAAGAAATGAATGAATGAATGAATAATTTAAAAAGTCTTAGAATTCACAGGTTGCTGTGGTATAAGACGAATATAACACTTGACATGCTGTAATTGAAAAATAGTCCACTTTGGGTTGGCAGCTGCAACTCCACTTCATTTCATGTCCCATTACACCAACCGTTGATTATTTTCCTATAACAGCCGGCCCCGTTGTGCTTTCTTCCTTACTTAACATGTTATTTGTATTTGCTGAACATCCTTACTTTTCTTTCATTTGAACATATTACCGTCTAACAGAAGAATAAACGAATCCAGACTACTATTCCCCTCCTACTAAAAGGTTAAAGCAAGGGTTACACTGCAAACAAATGGACCATCTAACATTCCACTATCAGAACAAACGAGATGTTGTGCTTATTGATAAGGTGCGAGCAAGGTCTCTGGTGAGAGCTTCTTGAGTGTGGTGGGAACCAAGGCTTTGACCTTGTGTAAACACCCAAACCTAATCCGGATCTCAAAAGAAAAAGGTGCGCTACTTCTAAAATGTGGTTCATTAAACTAATAATTAGTGTTTGGACCCACGACGTGACCGGGTCTCCACGAGAAATGAGATAAAAACAGTTTTTATCTGGAATAAAAGCAGAATTTCGCTGAAAGTATGAAACGCTTGGGTTTTGATTTCAAAACTAGTACAACAGACTGCTATATATATATATATATATATATATATATATATATTTTTTTTTTTAAAAACAAACACGTATACATTTAATTCATAAATCAGAAATGCAAAAATAGGTTTTAAAAATTGAAACATTAAAACTAGGTAAATACACAATACGAGTAATATCAATGCAATGAAAAGACAGTGAGTTAATGGAAATCTTACATGCATTGTTATTAGAATATACAGTAGACTATAAAATAGTTGCGAAACCTCCTAGTACCTTATTA
Organism: Noturus placidus; assembly: GCA_022414735.1. Lineage (NCBI taxonomy): Eukaryota > Metazoa > Chordata > Actinopteri > Siluriformes > Ictaluridae > Noturus > Noturus placidus. The sequence continues at coordinate 242,811 of JAFFST010053941.1, forward strand.
GTATTCTTAGTTATACCAGCATAATGATATGCTTTGACACTACGGGTGTTTCTTAAATGCTGTAAATATCACGTAATCCAAAAGACAATAAAACAAAGTGTCATTTACAATCCACAAAACTATTTATTAGCATTTCGTAGTATTTCAAATTACACCTACAGCAGCTGCGTCTCATCTGTTTGCATGCTATCATTTTGTCCTGATCAATGACTTAATGTTATTCTAAGTCTGAAGTTGTTTTCCACACTTACTTACCGAGAGAGACGGGAGAGAAGGCGCGGGTGTCTGGAAGGCTGGACAGATGAAAAAACCCAAAGCGAGGGCTGTCCGAAGGTTTTTTTTCTTACCCAGGCGGCTCTATCTGAACCTATACGACACTCCGGTTATCTCAGAGATGTCATCCTGATGGAACGCGTGGAGGTTCCAACACGTTAATGCACTTATAAAATGTGTAATCGTTGACACACAGACTTCATCAAGAAGTGCGTAGATTTTATAATACTCCTAAGATCGTTTTTTTTTTTCAGAACGTCTTTCAAGGAAAAATAGATAAATAAATAAATAAATAAATAAATAAATAAATAAATAATGTTGGCCACAGGACAGGAACTAACTTGTTTTGTGGACGTTCCACAATATTAAATTGACTACAAACGGATAAAGAGCATGAGATGTTCTTTATTTATTTTAAGAAACGTTACTTGGCAAATGGTTGCTGTATAAGTGGAATTAAAAAGAAAATAAATAAATACTTTGAATAGAAAATAGGGGGGTGTTGACTTTTCATACAATAGCTGCTATAACATAAGTGATAACAAAACAAAACTTGCTTTCTGTACATTCTACAGTACAACAGTAAATGTAACTAACTATGTAAGGATAAGAAGTAAATAAAACTTGTTCGTGTTGACAAATTGCTGTCAGGAATAAACAGGGTTTAAAAATGTATTCCGTCACGGGTACAAATCACTTCCGAAAAAATGTCATCAATAACGTAATCCAAGTATCACAATATGAAAGTAATCTCTGAACCGTAGACAAGCTAGTGTTGTGGCCTTTGCATCGTTGCTTGCTCGGTGCAGAATATTGTTGTCTTGGACCTCTCCACAACCCCCCTCTATATCAGTCTGGAT
>JAFFST010053941.1:243996-260945 GCA_022414735.1 Noturus placidus
GAAAATAATACGAAACATATGTAATTGAATCACATGTACATGAATCATAAATAAATGAATCATATGTAAATATTCCTGGGTGGGGTGGGAGGGGCTGTTATTGGGGTAAAAATGTTCATTCTGTATTGATATATTTTGTTGTACTCTGAAAAGTGTATGAGAATCAATCCACAATATGAAAGTAATGTAGTCGGATTATTTTCGGATTACTTCATAGGTAAATAAAGTCAAGAGAAATCGGAAATACTTTCATTCAGAGTTTGTTTTAGAGATTAAAAAAAAAAAAAAACTATGTTCAGTGTTTGGATTTCTTTTAATTAATAAAATAAATAAGTAAGTAAATAAATAAAAGCTCATTTTCCCCCAATGCGGTAACATTGCATCACAAAAAGCATTTCAGAGAACAATTTGTGTTCATTTCTACCAAATTAACTGGTCTTAATGCACCAAGAGTTTGCTCGTGTGAGTCACGACTAGCAAGAGAGAACTTGAACTATAATCAAGCAGCAGTCTATATCGTGTTGTCACGAAGACTCGTTTCTTTGGTTTTGAATGAAAATAAATTGTAATCCTGATATTATTCCCGTTTCAACTGGAGGCGGTGACAGTATTGTCCTGGAACTGCATGGTAGAGTGTTTTAGTCTTGATGTAGCATAAATCCATCCATCCATCCATCTTCAACCGCTTACTCCTTTTCAGGGTCACGGGGGAACCTGGAACCTATCCCAGGGAGCATGGGGCACAAGGCGGGGTACACCCTGGACAGGGTGCCAGTCCATCACAGGGCACCAGTCCATCACAGGGCACAATCACATACACATTCATACACTACGGACACTTTAGACACGACAATCAGTCTACCATGCATGTCTTTGGACTGGGGGAGGAAACCGGAGTACCCGGAGGAAACCCCCGACGCACGGGGAGAACATGCAAACTCCACACACACATGGCCCTGGCGGGACTCGAACCCTGGACCCTGGAGGTGTGAGGCAGACGTGCTAACCACTAAGCCACCGTGCGCCCCGATGTAGCATAAAGCATGTGTAATATGACTTACAAACAAGATGAATACGTCAGAATAGATAGTTTAGTTGCACTTTATTGGGAATTGGGAGTCAAACCTGCACGGTCAAATCGAGAGCATGAAAAATATAAGCTCTAGCAAAAATAAATAAAATCACTATTTTGTATAACCAGTACACACAAAACACTGATGTATACAGAATATTAGTCAGTCTTGAAGTTGTTTATAACACAACGATATTATCACTAAGCTAGCTGAAAGTGATCATGTATAGTCATCATACAGTATTTCTTTACAATATGTTTGTCAACACAAGGAATGCATACGTGTGCTGCATGTATAGACAATGTAAAGTAGTCATGTTCCTGTATTTCTACGCTGTTAAACACTGCAACATTATATTATACATCGCTTATCCCAGTGACAGTCTGAGCTTTTAGGTCGTCCTACACATGACACGCGCTCCCATCACCCATATCCACTCTGGCACACACCGCACAAGTCCAAGCTGGAAGGAACACGACAAATACAGACTCGAGTCAGCATTTAGGATCACTGTGAATATATCAGAGATTTCAGACCAGGCTTCTGTATCGTACCTGTAGTGTATGAGGCCAGTATCCTGTAGTTCTGTGCGAGATGCCTAGAGTACACAGAGCATGTCTAGCATAAACATGAGGCTGTGGAACCAACCAGCTACCATCATCTTCCTCAGAGGCCACTTTGCCGGGAAGCAAACTCTGCACAAACACTCCACGGTGGCCGTATTCATAATGCAGGGCACGACTGAATTGGTCGAAGAAAGCCTGAGGAAATAAAAGAGACTCTAGGGTTAGAGAAAATGAGGTGAAGGACAATAATTCGAGAACTGTTCTGCTTATAATAAACGTTTAAAAACGTGTCATAAGGGTTAATATGTGTAACAGGACATGAAGTGATGTCTGACCGTGGACGCAGAGAGCGGAGCCTTCCGGGCACAGGGCCTGGAGCATCTTCCTGATGAAATATTAACAACTACGCCTCTTCGCTTCTGAGCCATCTCGGGTAGAGCCAGGCGGGTGATCAGCGAGGCTGCAGATACGCTGTTGTTTATAATCTGCCACAGCTCGCGCTCAGATATATCGTGGAAGTCTCGGGGGATGTCCAGAGACGAATTCAGGCAGTTTATGACAAATCCGACGTCTTTGTCCTTGATCGCATCTTTAATGGGGTTACAGGTCAAGGCACCGTTGCTGAAATCCGCCTCTACTAGGACAGCCTCGACTCCATGCATGTCAGAGATGGTCTTGGCGGAGTCATTTAGATCGGTGGTGCCAGTGGTAATGAAGATGATGCATACACCATGCCTGGCAAGTTCCTCGGCGTATGCTTTAGCTATCGCCTCTGATGCACCTGTATGTAAGACATGTAAAGGAGTTTGTTAGGATTCAGGTGCGGACGACTACAGGTTCCTAACCCTGGTGCTGGAGTACCCTCTGTTCTGCACCAACACCAGGATCAGGGTTGGGAGCCAAAACTGTGCTGGACATCCCAGTGATACAGTATTAACTCACCATTGATGACGGCCCATTTTCCATATCTGTGCACAAGATCTTTAGGGTAAACAAGACGGGTGACGAAGTGAAGCCTTATCAGACTATAGCAGTCCCTCATTAGTGTCACAGCCTTACTTGCAGTATAGAGTGCACCCACTAAAGCAAGCGTTTCTACATAACAACTGCAGGATCTGGTGATTTCTCTATACAGCAGTGGGAAACTGTCAACTGCAGCCATGATTAAATCCTCCACGTAAACCTAGTCTTGTATTGGTTGTTTGTTTTTCCCCTCTCTGGTGCCTGTAGAATGAACCAACACATAAAACCCGGAAGAAGAAGCGTCCAGAAAACCACGTGACTGCATTTAAAGCGATAGTTCGCTCATTCTTGAAACGTTATAACGCGTCCTGAATTTCTTCTTATCATTTATTCCAAACACAAACCACCTAACTCTACATTTTTTTTTTAGTTTTTTTTTTTCTCCATATAACAAAAAAAAAAAAAAAAACACTTTACACTTGATTATTTCCCCAGTGAAGTCTGCTTCCTGCGTTTATTTGTTCGCTCGCGCGTCTAGCTTGCTGTCTCCATAGAAACGCCAGATGAATTGTATAAAGGCAGGCGTTCGGGCTGTGTTCCAAATCGCTCTCTATGTTCTATTTAAGCTCCCTACATTAAGGTGAAGCACAGTGATTTAGACGCCCTATGCAGGGCGCGACATGTACACTAGGTTGCCATTTGTGATTTAGCCGTGAATTTTAGTTAAGCGTCGCTGTCTTTTTTTTCAGCGTTTGAGTCGGGAATATTGTTCTTCTCCGATGGCCACTAAAGGAACATTCTCGAAAATGGGATGAGTTGTTGTTTTTGGAAACAGGTAACGCTGTGCTTTTGCTTGAAACGCTGTATTAGCAAAATTAGCAAGCGGATATAACGGGTTGTCTATATGTGTTATCCCAGTGAATCTTGATTTAGCTAGCTATGTGAGTTAGCTAGAAATGCAGCTCAGATTATTTTATTCGTTATTATATTTAAATGTATTTCTTTGGACAATCCACAGCGCTGTTGAATAATCAGTACTGGTTGGTCAGAAGGTGCAGATTAATTTAACAAGAGCTGCAGCTCTGACAGTAGTTCCGGCTACAAGGCAAAGCACACGTTTATATATTAATGCGCGTTATTACTAGATTAATCCGCAGCGCGGTTGAATGCTCGAATCTGATTGGTCAGAAGGCGCGCATTATTTTTGTATAAGAATACGGCCTGGAAAGTAGTTCCGGCCATAACGTGAAATACAGGTTAATATCACTGCGTTCTTTCTAATATATTAGTGTTATTTATATTATTTATAATTAGTGTTCTGTCTGAGTAGTTAATTCTGATTGGCTGGAAGGTGTGCGTTCAAGCCGTGTATTGCACAGGTAGTTCACGTCAGTTTAATCAGGTAGTTCCTGTCAGTGAAATTAATGCGCCGCCTATGAACAACTCTAACCACAGTAACATACAGTTAAACCTGCATACAGTAACATCAGACGGCAAACATCAAAAACAGATTTAATAATAATAATTATCAATTTGTATAGCGCTTTTTACAATGGTACATTGTCTCATGCAAGGTGCTAGCTTGCCATTGGGGGCAACTTAGGGTTCAGTGTCTTGCCCAAGGACACTTCGGCATGGGATCACCCGGGCCGGGATTCGAACCGCCAACCCCACGGTTGGTGGATTAGTGGACAACCCGCTCTACCGACTGAGCCACAGCCGTCAGTGGTGGCAAGTGGTTAACATGTCAGTGCTGGCAAGTGACCACGGTATAAGCGGGATAATCCACGGCTAGGTGTGCGTTACCTTTTCAATGCACTCCGCGTCATGCCGGGTGTTTCTTTGCCTCCACGTCGTGCGTTTAAAATCATGTAACGCACACCTAGCTGTGGATTATCCCTTACAGTGGCTTGGCGGTTAAGGCTCTGGGTTACTGATCGGAAGGTTGGGGGTTCGCGCTGCCAAGCTGCCACAGATGGGCCCTTCATCAAGGCCTTTAACCCTCTCTGCTCCAGGGGCGCCGTATCATGGCAGAACCTGTCTCTGACCCCAACCTCCTAACATGCTGGGGTATGCGAAGAAAAGAATTTCACTGTGCTGTAATGTATATGTGATCAATAAAGCCTCATTATCATTATTATCATTACAAAGTAACAGCTCATACACAGGAACTTGTTCAGGGAATGCACCGTATGATCCAAATCTAATAATAAACGTATTTTAAAAACGTGTTAACAGAGTAAATATACGTATAATGGTTGATGTTCTTTTTTTTTTGTTAGGAGACCTTTATTTCACATTTATGGAAGGAGTTTTGGTTATAAGCTCTTCAGTACAGGATCTGTTTTTTTTGTTGTGTATTTTAAAGAGAGAGTAAGAGAGAGACTGTTTATCACTTAACTATAACATCATAATTTTCTGTGAGGAGATGTTAATTTTACTTTTATGGGAGGGGTCTTCAATCTTTTCCCACGGGAAAACAAAAGAGGTTGGTAAGGGAACGATATAAGTGATAACAGGAAGCAACTTGTCTCATGGACATTCCACAGTTTTTGCCTAAATGTAACTTTAAAAAGTAATCATTGTGATTGTTGGCAAATTGCTGAGGTGTAAGAGGAATCAAACATTTCAGGATGTGCTGTTACAGGAAAATAATCAACTTCTGCGTGGTAGCAGTATCTACTCCTAACTAACTCCGTCATTGATTCTTTTCTTATGACAGCACACCCCTGTGTTTTTTTATTCCTGACATATTGCCTACAATGCAAGCAGGTGAACATGTGATACAGATTATGTTCTCTAATAATACACTCCAATAGATATTTCAGAGGAGACACACATGGCTGAGTTAAAATCAACATGGCAGAAGAGAATACCGGATAAACTCATGCACATAACATATACACACATTAAGGCGGAATTCACCATGACTCTCTACTCCCTATATAATGCACTATACTGTATGTGGGTTGTAGAAAATAGTGAGGCATTTCACGTTAACCTTCAAATGAAAAGCTGAGGATGTTTTGATGTGCAACTTTTTTCCATTTTCTATATGAAAGCTTTAAGTATCGGCCCGTACCTACCTGATAATATATCAACAAACACCTCACGCATCCTTGGCATTAAGTACACTATGCGTGGCCAACGGTATGTGGACCCCTGATCATCACACCCATATGTGCCCATTCCAAACTATGGGCATTAACATGAAAACCTGAAAAGGCTTTCCACTAGATTGTGCGGCTGTGGCTCAGTCGGTAGAGCGGGTTGTCCACTAAGCCACTAATCGTGGGGTTGGTGGTTCGAGTCCCGGCCCGGGTGATCCCATGCCGAAGTGTCCTTGGGCAAGACACTGAACCCTAAGCTGCCCCCGATGGCAAGCTAGCACCTTGCATGCAGCTCTGCTACCATTGGTGTGTGAGTGTGCTCTCATTTGTAAGTCGCTTTGGATAAAAACGTCTGCTAAATGAATAAATGTAATGTAGATTGTGTAGTTTGGCTATGGAGATTTGCCCAGTGAGGTTGTGCATTAATTTCAAGTGAGACTACCTCGCACACAGTGTTCCAATTCACCCAAAAGGTGTTCACTGGGGTTGAGGTCAGGGCTTTGTGCAGGACACTCGAGTTCTTCCACTCTAACCTCGACAAACCATGTGTTCCTGGAGCTCGCTTTGGGTACAGGGGCGTTGTCTTGCTGGAACAGGTTTGGGCCTCTTGGTTCCAGTAAAGGGAAGTTATAATGCTACAGAGTACAAAGACATTCAAGACAAGTGTCCAAATACTTTTGGCTGTATAGTGTACATGAATGGTTAGTATGGTTTTACAGATGGCAACGCCTTGATGCTTTCAGGCTCTGCTTTGATTACAGTGTCACGTTTTCTCCAGATGTGATGTAATCTGGAGTAGATAAGAGCTGGTTTGTATACTGTTGATTTGGCATATTTCCACAGTAATCGGGTTTCATAAATTTTATGAGTAGGTCATGTGATACGGATGCAAGGTTCAAGGAAGGGGGTCTATATTTATGGCCAAATTAACAGTGATACTGCTCATTTTGCTAGAGTATACAAAGGTAACTGTGGTTCTAATCTTGCATGTGGTTATTGAGGTACCTTCACCCGTGATCACATGTGACTTTGAAGTATGCCTTGGAGGTGTGCTTGGGGCCGTTATCATGCTGGAATACTGCATACTGATCATGCTCTGCTTCAGTATGTCACAGTACATGTTGGCATTCATGGTTCCCTCAATAAACTGTAGCTCCTCAGTGCTGGCAGCACTCATGCAGCCCCAGACCATCACACTCCCACCACCATGCTTGACTGTAGGTAAGACGCACTTGTCTTTGTACTCCTCACCTGGTTGCCGCCACACACGCTTGACACCATCTGAACCATATAAGTTTATCTTGGTCTCATCAGACCACAGGACATGGTTCCAGTAATCCATGTCCTTAGTCTGCTTGTCTTCAGCAAACTGTTTGCAGGCTTTCTTGTGCATCATCTTTAGAAGAGGCTTCCTTCTGGGACGACAGCCATGCAGACCAATTTGATGCAGTGTGCGGCATATGGTCTGAGCACTGACAGGCTGACCCCCCCACCCCTTCAACCTCTGCAGCAATGCTGGCAGCACTCATACATCTATTTCCAAAACACAATCTCTAAATATGACGCTGATCACGTGCACTCAACCTCTTTGGTGGACCATGGAAAGGCCTGTTCTGATTGGAACCTGTCCTGTTAAACCACTGTATGGTCTTGGCCACCGTGCTGCAGCTCAGTGTCAGGGTCTTGGCAATCTTCTTATATCCTCGGCCATCTTTATGTAGAGCAACAATTCTTTTTCTCAGATCCTCAGAGAGTTCTTTGCCATGAGGTACCATGTTGAACTTCCAGTGACCAGTATGAGGGAGTGTGAGAGCGATGACACCAAGTTTAACACACCTGCTCCCCATTCACACCTGAGACCTTGTAACACTAACAAGTCACATGACACCGGGGAGGGAAAATGGCTAATTGGACCCAATTTGGACATGTTCACTTAGGGGTGTACTCACTTTTGTTGCCAGTGGTTTAGACATTAATGTCTGTGTGTTGAGTTATTTTGAGGGGACAGCAAATTTACACTGTTACACAAGCTGTACACTCACTACTTTACATTGTAGCACCTAATCAACTCATAAAAAAAATAAATAAATAAATAAAGCATTTACACCTCTACTTTGTGCACTTTGCTTCTTCCAGTACTCAATTAATGGATCTTGTATAGTAGCACTACTTGTATTGTTCTCTGCTTGATATCACTTTGCTCGTATCTCTCATTTGTAAGTCGCTTTGGATAAAAGCGTCTGCTAAGTAAATAAATGTAAATGTAGCAAAGTGTCATTTCTTCAGTGTTGTCACATGAAAAGATATCATCACATATTTACACACATGTGAGGGGTGTACTCACTTTTGTGAGATACTATATATACAGTATACACTGATTTTACCATTTCTTCACAATGGACCGATCATGATAAGATGTCTATATTTGCACAGGAACCTCATGAATAGGAGCGCATCACACCTCCTGCAGAGCGATGTCGCAGTTTTTTTCCTCGGAGGACGAGGCCGAGCTCCAGTCCCTGCTCAGACAGCTTCTGAAGAGCGTGCGAGAACGAATCACCAACGCGCCATCAGTGGAATGCGCCGAGGAGATCCTGCTTCACCTGGAGGAGACCGACAAGAACTTCCACAAGTAATGTGACCTGTTCTTTTCTTTATTTTATTTTTCACAAAGCTGCATCATGCTTCCATCTTGTTTCTTTATGTTTTAGTTATGAGTTTGTTAAGTATCTGCGTCAGTATGTGGAGAGCAGCTTAGGGGCCGTTATCGAAGAGGAAACAGAGAACTGTTCCAGGGGAGACGGCCACGGCGTCGGGTCCGGGCAGGACACGCTGGTCCACGCTGTGACTAGAAGAACCAGAGAATCTGCACAGTATGTAGCTCTACCCACTTTGAGTTGAGTTCTGTTGATCATTTTAGATAGACGACATGGTGATGTGTGATAGGTATAAGCAGATGATGCAGACCTTAAAGCAGACCATGACTGTGATCGTGGAGTCACTGCTGAACAAATTTGAGGAGGATCAGCTTAAGAAGGAGGAGACGAGCGGCACAAACCAGCGTGACCAGTCGAGCTGCCACTACACAGACAACTGTTCCGACAGCGACTCCTCTTTTAATCAGGTAATACGTAATAATAACTCGCCTATCTGCTTCCACTTAAAGTAGGACTGCCCAGTGTTGGCAGTTAATAGTTTTTTGATGAATTGTGCCATTCACATGATACAAAAATAAATTCCACATCCTTGTGGAATTCTCTAATCTGATTGGTCGATGGGCGATTCATCTTCAGTAACATCAACTCTGACTCGAGTGCCAACTGCAAGGCAGATCACAGGTTTATTAAACTGCCCATGAAATCAAAACGGAAGTTTTGTGGCTTTTAGTATGAACATGTCAGCCTCGAGGTTATCTGTAAGCTCGTGTTCTCCAAAACAATGACATAATTCTTATTTAGAAGTTATACGCTTTCAAAATTTACAGTCGATGACATCATTCGGCACTTCGGCTTCTCATCAGATTTGCTGTCCAATCAAATGCTCTCTAGAATCCGAAGTGTCCCACCCCCTAACATTCTAAAAATCCATGGTACTAACTGTAGAGTACAGCCCGCTATTTGCTATGTTGAAAAAGGGGGCGGGGCCACTCGTTATGTCCCGTCCCTGACTTCCTGTTTCAGTGACGTCAACACATCAAATAACACTGCACTGGGACTTTAAATTGAACAAATTGAATGCGCTTGTTCTTTATTATTATGCTATCATTTCTGTAGCAATAAATAATTAACAGGGAATTGTACGTCATGTCCCATGACCCAAGACTAATAACACAGTACATGGATAATAATCTAATAATAAATATAAGTGATAACAGGAACTAACACGTTTCCACAGTGTTCCATAACAGTAGCTGTAAATGGATAAAAATTGGTCTGTAAGAGAAATGAAATGATATGGGAAGTGTAGTTATAGGGAAATCATTTATAAATCTTTTTTCAATTAAGGTAACCTTTTAATGGCTGTGTTTTACATGTTGAGCAGAGCTATGGCTTCATCAAACAGGAGCAGCTCCAGGTCATTTCTGAGAAGCTCGATCCAAGCAGGCCGAGAGAGGTATATATACATGTTTCTATAAATGATTATTAACCTTTATGTACTTTTTTCTTTATTAATGTCTCTGACAGTGAGGCAGGACTTGGATCAGTGACTATTTGTGTGTGTGTGTGGTGTGTGTGTAGGTACGCTGGGAAGCCTTGCAGTTGCTGTGCTGCGCTCCTCCTTCCGATGTGCTGAGTTGTGAGAGCTGGACAGGTCTACGCCGTAACCTCTCAGCAGCTCTCGCTGACCCAGATCCCGACCTCAGCGTGAGAACTAATCAGCCTGTTTGGATTTTTTTTATATTTTTAAATTCACGTACTAACACGCGTAACCACAGCAACAACCTTTATCTGTCATCTCCCACTTTTACCAGCTTGTTGTTCATGACTTTCTTAGTTGCTATATACACAGTCGTGCCGTGCATGCTGGTCAGGGTAGAGGAGCAGGTTTACGTACAGTATGTGGATTTTCCGGCAGAATTGGGCTACTTCTGAGCTCCCCGTGTATCTAACGCCGTTTTAGGACCTCGGTGAAAGAGCAATTGAGGCCGACTGCATGTTTTAATACATATGTAAAGCGTGCAATTCAGCAACAATTAAAAAAAACAGCAATTTAAATATCTTATCCATTAGAAGGAAAGTAACAGGAAATGTAATGTCATTAAATCAGCTATATTAATGCACTCCACATGGTTTATTAATTCAGACCTGAGAGTCTTAATTTATTAACACTTACTCCACCAAAGCGTGTGGACACATCTGCTCATTTTGACTATTTTACTATTTTAGTAGAAAATATCAAGATATAAACACTACGAAACGACACATCTGGATGTATTCGATGGGGGCACGGTGACCTAGTGATTAGCACATTAGTACACTCTGCTACTGGGCTTGCCTCCAGGTTTCCTCCTGCAGTCCAAAGACAAGCGTTGTACTTTGATTGGGATTTCCAAATTGCCCGTAGTGTGTGAATGGGCGTGTGAATGTGTGTGCGATTGTGCCCTGCGAAGGGCTGGTACCCCATCCAGTGTGTCCCTCGCCTTGTGCCCCAAGTCTCCTGGTATAGGCCCTGTATTGATTGATGGATGGATGGATGGATTCAATGACCAGTTATAAAGTTATACATTTTAAGTTATACATGTGAAGTTAAAACTACTTGATTTAAGTAAAAGAAAAACCCCAAACATTACTATTTAAACTACATTTTAATTGAGAAACATATACAATATTTACATTTATTCATTCAGCAGACGCTTTTATCCAAAGCGACTTACAAATGCGAGCACACTCACACACCAATGGTAGCAGAGCTGCATGCAAGGTGCTAGCTTGTCATCGGGGGCAACTTGGGGTTCAGTGTCTTGCCCAAGGACACTTCGGCATGGGATCACCCGGGCCGGGATTCGAGCCACCAACCCTACGATTAGTGGATTAGTGGACGACCCGCTCTACCGACTGAGCCACAGCCGCCCATATACATAGGCATTAATAACATTTGGCTTAAAAATCAAATGCCACTCGTAAGCCTTTATAAAATGTCTTTCGGATGATTAGAAATATCTATTTAGTCCAAGATTTTCAGTTTTCAGCTCTCGAGTTCTTTCACAGCTCGATGATTGAGCATGTCCATCATTTCACAGAGGCTTTTAAACTGCAATATGCGGCTCATGCAAAGGATTTTTTCAAAATTTGTTTTTCAACCTCAGAGGCCATTTCCATGATGAGCTAACATGAACGCATTTTGCATCCGCATCAACGTTGTCTGTGCGGTTCTTCTTGTATTTTTTTTGGTAAAAATCAGCTCTCCAATGAGTCTGTTTATGTTTCTGAGTTGTTTCTGAAAAAAGTCTCACTTTTTTACAGTTCTGACCCCTCCTTTTCATTCAGCATTTATGAACGTGTTTATTTTTGTGCAGGACAAAGTGTTGCGCTTCTTTGCGAAAACGTTTTCGACCTCTCCTCTGAATGTGACGAGGGAAATCTACACCAGCTTGGGTAATAAATGTGTGAATTTGTGTGGATTGTTAAAATGTATTTGTTATTTTAATGAACATCTGTACATATGGTTCCGGTTCTTGGGTCTGTTTTTGGTATGTAGTAAAAAGTCTGGAGAGTGACTTCCTGTATCACAAGCTGAGTTTCCCGTCTGAGTCAGCGCTCATGGATGTTAACAGGCCAGATATCACTCGGCTACTTAAACAAGTCTGTGGCTTCTTCTATCTTATTCGGTTATAGATTAACTGGACTGCAAGATTTGATTTTTAATTTCCCCCTTTTTTTGACCTCTTGTTTACCCAGATGCGCTTAATGAATGACTTCCAGAAAGAAGTGACGACATTTTGGATCCGGCATCCTGAGAAGTGAGCTGTAGCCCTTCACACATAAAGACGTCTGCTGTGAGTTCTCCAGCAGATGTTTATTAGGGTTTTTATCTCTATTTTTTTCTATTCCTGTCCTCTAGGTACATGGAGGAAATTATCGAGAGCACACTCGCTTTTCTCTCTCTACATCACGAACACGGCGTGTCTGCTCACGGCTCGGAGAGAGTTCTAGAACCGGTCCACTTCCTGTCTCTGTTGGATATCAAAGCCAATTGGTTCAAGAGGTGGATGGTGAGCCTCGTACAACGTTGACCGTAACCCTCGTGTTGAAGATAAAATGGCCCCTAGAAGTGTGACCTTTTTAAAAATGAATAATTCACACAAAGCATTATATTGTTGTTTCTGTGTGCAGAATTTATTTAAGAGAGTTATTTAAAAGTGATGCGATTTGAAAAGTTTGTTTCTTCTTCTTGTGAGCCACATTTTCATCGACTTGTATTCACGTACACCTTTCATCGGGAGGATTTCCAAACATTTTCATAATTAGTATTTCTGCTTCTCATTGAGATGAAGATTAGATATGTTAGGCTTTATTTATATATTTATTTATTCATTCATTCATTCATTCATTCATTCATTCATTCATTCGTCTTTCCCTTTCTTCTGGTCAGAGATCGCTGGGTGCAATGTAGGAATGCAACCTGGATGGAACAGCAGTCCATCACAGGGCAACTTACACACACACACACACTATTCCCCCTTAGGACCGAGGGATTGAATCAGGAACCCTTGCGCTCTGAGCAGGCGTTATAACCTGTTGTATTACCATACCAGTTCTTTATTTTTTTTTAACGTTACTGCTATACAATCTAAATCTGAAAAGATATCCTGGGTAAGAAACGTCCATTACTGAGTAAAGAACTCTATAAGGGTTAATCAGTTGTTCAGAAGCAGATTCATCTTTCTGAGATCTGGCAACATGCTGTGACTAATTAGCTTTCCTGTTTGCTGTTTCTCTCCAGCATGGCTACTACAGCAGGACAGTGGTCTTGAAGCTTCTAGAGCGAAAATACAAGCCAGTGGTGAGTTTGAGAGAGCGTCAGTGCTGTTAAAGTCTTCGTGGTGGTGTAGATGAACATTCATTCATTTAGCTGCCATTTTTATTAGACATATTTGTATCCAATTTGGCTTAGGATTTCTTCTGTTTTGTTCTTTTTTAATTTGGCAAACTGTTTTTGTGATATCTGCTGTTGTTATTTAGTCTCATGCTTGTTTTATGTTTGTTAATGTTTTCTGTATGGGATGAAACAGTATATAGGACTATAATCAACAAAGATGCAGTGAATTGGTTAAAAAAAAAAAAAAAGAACTCCTATAACATGTCTTGAAGTGTTTTATTCCTTTTATACTATAGGAAATGTTTATACTGTATAAACATTACTCATGTATACTCATTTTATCCATTAATGGTTCCACTGTATGTCACTTACGTTATAGCAGCTATAGACCATCGTTCCCTCATCAGAGTGTGACCACAAAATGCAATCCTCACTATCCGGAAGACTTTCCTGTGTTGGGAAAACTTCAAATTACAGCTCTACCCCTGATTGTTACAGAGCACTGATGCTGGAGACTCCTTCTATAAATGCTCTATGAAGCATCTCCACGTTGAAAATCTCACCACATCAATAAAATCAAAATCCCATCCTCCATAAAAGTCCCTGCAAATGATGATCAGTCCTTAATGCGCTACCGTATGTTTAGTGATTTAGTAAATCCGGAATGGGATGTTTAAGAAGCACATGGACGGGTGTCCACGGGTGTCCATTAGCAGTCATTTATCTGTTTGATTTACACCATTATGTACAATACCTACTTACTGTCCCACGATGCCAACTCCATCGCATGTGGATGGGCGGCTGTGGCTCAGTCGGTAGAGCGGGTTGTCCACTAATCCACTAATCGTAGGGTTGGTGGTTCGAATCTCGGCCCGGGTGATCCCATGCCGAAGTGTCCTTGGGCAAGACACTGAACCCTAAGTTGCCCCCGATGGCAAGCTAGCACCTTGCATGCAGCTCTGCTACCATTGGTGTGTGAGTGTGTCTCATTTGTAAGTCGCTTGTAAATGTAAAACTGATATTTCTGTAAAGCTGCTTTGAGACAATGTCCATTGTAAAAAGCGCTATACAAATTGATTAATTATTATTATTATGTACAATACCAAAGATTTCATTAGACTGTTGTGTGGACTGAGCCGTGAACAACATGAACACAACATGTTGCACATGTTATTATATGAATGCTTTAATTGAACGAATAAAATGAATAGTTTCATAGCATTATCATGGACTTGTCAAGGCGTGAGAAGCCCAAACCACTTCCGAGTATTTTTCTGGGAAAGGGACTGTAAATTTATTTACTGGAGAACCTAAACTTTATGAATGTTCTATTTTCCTTTCAGATTGTTACAGCTCTTCAGCAGTGCATTTATTACTTGGAGTCCTGTGATGTTGCCAGAGAGGGAACCTTGGAGATCACTCATGCTATGGAGCATCAACAGATTGGTATGTGTATGGATTATATAAAAGATTTTTTTTTTAGAACATTACTGAATAAATGTGGTGTAATTGGGTAATTCTTTCAGTAATATAATTTTAGTAATGTATTTATTATCAGGAGCTAAAATCCTGATAACCAGTAACACTGGTCGATAGCTCATAAACATAGAGGAGTGGCCACCAACCCTCTTCGATGAGATCTATTTACATTCCTGCAGGTTTCATCTCCAACCTAAATCACCTGTTTTTAGTTGAGCAAGATGGTCAGGTGGGCACGATTATGGTTGGACCTAAAGTCTTCAGAAAGGTAGATCTCGAGGAACAGGGTTGGTGACCACTAGTATACTAGTCTGTAGGCTATCGATGGGAGCAGCTAATGTTTCACTCCATCATGGCGTTTAAACACCAAAGAGATCTGTGCAAGAGAACATAACTGGACCTTACAAAATAACCGAGTTAACATCGAATAAATCACTGTATTAGCATTTCCTAATATGATTGCCGGTTGTTCTAAATATCAACACATTCATGAATTTTCTATGTAAACACTTAAATATTGTACATAATACAGTATTGGAGCTCTTGAAGGTGAAAACGATGCTTTTGGTTTTCAAGCTGTGAGAAAACTAAATCACTGGAAAATAACGACACTGTGCTAGCATAACCTCGCTAAAGGACTGAGGCTAGCAATTAATCTAGCTTAAACATAGATGTTGAGCCTCTTATAGTAACAATGTGAAGACAGAACCCTGGTGGAAACAGGATGTAAATATTAGAAATATCAGCATTTTCCTCAGATGTTTGGGAAAATTTCTAAGAAATTACTAAAACGACACTATATTTACAGTGAGCGTGAGTCACTACTAAGTTGTTTCTGCCTGTGTTTTTTTTTTTTTTGGTCCGCCTCCCAAAACCAGGTGTAAATTAGCACCATGAATTGAAGTGCTAGTTTGTCACTGGCTAGTTTCACACTGTTATAAAATACTGTGTTTTCATATCTTCTCCTCCTCATACATCAGTATCTTTATCTGCATTCTGCCTTGTGCTGAGTAAGCAGTCTGGCCCTAAATTCCCGGCTAACGGCCAACTTTGCCTTTGTGTCCTGTACGTGGCGTTCCTGCGTGTTCCCCCGAGGCTCAGCGCCACTCTATCGTGTTCCCATAGATAACATAGAGGCCATGTGACTTTGCATGGCTGTTCCACAGACTGTAGTCTTTTTTTTTTTTTTTTTTTTTTTTCCCACAGTCTGTACTTTTCCCGAGTTTATATTTAAATAAGACTCTAATTTATTTCTTTTGCTTAGAAACGCACACAAGTCCGATTGCAACCGATAGATGCGTTTGAAAACCCGTTTTGCATTTCCTCTGTGACGTCATGTATATTCATTTGATATCTTTAAGCATTGAGATTGAGCATTGTGTTGATTGCGGAAACGTTGCTGACGTTGAATCTGCAGCTGCTGTGTGATGAAGCCTTGGTTTTGGCTTTGTTTTGGAACTGCATGACCCAGAAAGTGCTTTGCAGCCACGTATTTACATTGGGCTATTTTAAAAAGTGCTTTACAGGTTACAGTGGTTTATTGTTTACATAGTAAATTCACATTACACCATAGCACTGTTGAATTCTTGATTCTGATTGGTCATAAGGCGTTAAGTCTTCTTTAGTAGTTCCCATTCAGGGTGGCGCAAGGTCCCTTTCCAGAACCTTCACGCTAACTGTTCCTCAATGGTGGAATGAACTTCCAATCTCAATCCAGACTGCAGAATATCTCACCCTCTTCAAAAAACAGCTAAAGACCCAACACTTCCGTCAACACCTAACCAGCTCATAAAAAAAACAAAACAAAACTAAAGAATGGCACTTACACCTCGACTCTGTGCACTTTGCTTCTTCTGGAACTCAATTAATGGATCTTGTATAGTAGCACTACGTGTATTGTTCCCTGCTTGATATCACTTTGCTTGTATCTCTCATTTGTAATTCGCTTTGGATAAAAGCGTCTGCTAAGTGAATAAATGTATCTTCATAACAATTTTTATTGATTCTCATACACTTTTCAGAATACAACAAAATATATCAATACAGAATCAACATTTTGTACCCCGATAACAGCTCCTCCCCCCTCACCCAGGAATGTTTACATATGATTAATTTACTTATGATTCATGTACATGTGATTTAATTACATATGATTCATTTTCATAAATCCATACAGAATTAAACCTTTAACCCCAGTAACATACACCCCCCCCACCCCC
>JAFFST010053941.1:271225-283870 GCA_022414735.1 Noturus placidus
TCCAATACTTTCGGCAGGGACTGTATGAGCAGTATGAGCAGTACGGTGGCATAGTGAGATAGATAAGGATTTCCTTATCATCCCTTATCAGAGGTCTTTATCACTACCATATCTGTAAATCATTATATCATACACTGAGTTCCAGCTTTTATCACAATTATGTCTCAGCCAAACATTTATTTTCCTAGACGGCATCATGCAGCACTGCCTGACACTCATGCACAAAACCTATTACTCCTTCTTACCAGCACAATATTTCACATCAATGTGAAAAGTAATATGCAATATGAGTAGTAACCAGGAGACAAAATCTCCATGTGCGCCAAAGTTTTCTTTTTCTTTTCCAGGATCATCAGTAAATATATTCTCCCATACTGCTGCGTTACTCAGTGTTCGCATTAACGCAATCGCAATCACAGTAGCCTAAAGCCAAAACAGCTTTCATCTCTTTCTGTTCTTATACATCTTTTCTGCTTTTCTCCAAAAGGTGAGCAGGTGTGAGAAGTTTGGCTATGGGGTGATGGTGACCCAGTTTGCAGCTACATCCCCGGGCATTGTTGCTCTGCGGAGCTCTGGTAAGTTATTCTATATTATAAGTATATATGAAGAGAGCAGATTTGAAATAGTTTATTTTCTTATTTTCTCTCTCTCTCTCTCTCTCTCTCTCTCTCTCTACAAATATATGTATGGGTGTATGTATGTATGTACAGTGCCTTGCGAAAGTATTCGGCCCCCTTGAGCTGTTCGACCTTGTGCCACGTTTCAGGCCTCAAACATAAAGATATAAAACTGTAATTTTTTGTGAAGAATCAACAACAGGTGGGACACAATCATGAAGTGGAATGAAATTTATTGGATATTTCAAACTTTTTCAACAAATAAAAAACTGAAAAATTGGGCGTGCAAAATTATTCAGCCCCTTTACTTTCAGTGCAGCAAACTCTTTCCGGAAGTTCAGTGAGGATCTCTGAATGATCCAATGTTGACCTAAATGTCTAATGTTCATAAATAGAATCCACCTGTGTGTAATCAAGTCTCCGTATAAATGCACCTGCCCTGTGATAGTCTCAGAGGTCCGTTTAAAGCACAGAGAGCATCATGAAGAACAAGGAACACACCAGGCAGGTCCGAGATACTGATGTGGAGAAGTTTAAAGCCGGATTTGGATACAGAAAGATTACCCAAGCGTTAAACATCCCAAGGAGCACTGTACAAGCGATAATATTGAAATGAAAGGAGTATCAGACCACTGCAAATCTACCAAGACCCGGCCGTCCCTCTAAACTTTCAGCTCATACAAGGAGAAGACTGATCAGAGATGCAGGCAAGAGGCCCATGATCACTCTGGATGACCTGCAGAGATCCACAGCTGAGGTGGGAGACTCTGTCCATAGGACAACAATCAGTCGTATACTGCACAAATCTGGCCTTTATGAAAGAGTGCAAAGACAGCCATTTCTCAAAGATATCCATAAAAAGTGTTGTTTAAAGTTTGCCACAGGCCACCTGGGAGACACACCAAACATATGGAAGAAGGTGCTCGAACTTTTTAGCAACAATGCAAAACGTTATGTTTGGCGTAAAAGCAGCACAGCTCATCACCCTGAACACACCATCCCCACTGTCAAACATGGTGGTGGAAGCATCATGGTTTGGGCCTGCTTTTCTTCAGCAGGGACAGGGAAGATGGTTAAAATTGATGGGAAGATGGATGGAGCCAAATACAGGAGCATTCTGGAAGAAAACCTGATGGAGTCTGCAAATGACCTGAGACTGGGACAGAGATTTGTCTTCCAACAAGACAATGATCCAAAACATAAAGCAAAATCTACAATGGAATGGTTCACAAATAAACATATCCAGGTGTTAGAATGGCCAAATCCAAGTCCAGACCTGAATCCAATCGAGAATCTGTGGAAAGAACTGAAAACTGCTGTTCACAAACGCTCTCCATCCAACTCACTGAGCTCGAGCTGTTTTGCAAGGAGGAATGGGCAAAAATTTCAGTCTCTCGATGTGCAAATCTGATAGAGACATACCCCAAGTGACTTACAGCTGTAATCGCGGCAAAAGGTGGTGCTACAAAGTATTAACTTAAGGGGGCTGAATAATTTTGCTCGCCCAATTTTTCAGTTTTTTATTTGTTGAAAAAGTTTGAAATATCCAATAAATTTCGTTCCACTTCATGATTGTGTCCCACCTGTTGTTGATTCTTCACAAAAAATTACAGTTTTATATCTTTATGTTTGAGGCCTGAAACGTGGCAAAAGGTCGAACAGTTCAAGGGGGCCGAATACTTTCGCAAGGCACTGTATGTATGAATGTATGTATGTATGTATGTCAGTCAGTCAGTCAGTCAGAACTGGAAAAAAAAATTAAAAAATGAGGAATCCAGACACTCATTAAGTGCTGGAACACTTGCATTAAAGTAATGGAGATTATGTAGAAACAAGTTACAACTTTGTAACACCTTTTTATTTATTTGCAATAAATAATGTAAAATTAAAATAATAATAATAATAATAAGGTTTCATTTGACGTATCGTCATGTTTACGTTTTCTTATACCACAGCACTGTCGAATGCTTGATTCTGATTGGTTAGACGTTGTTTTATTAATTTTCTATAACATCAGCTATGACAGTCAAGTAAATCACAGGCTTACATATGTAAATGCAATTGTCTTAATGCGATATCGTTTCTATAGGAACAACTCGTTCAGCGAGACTTGTATGGTGGACACTCTACAAAATCTAAACCTAATAATAACTCGTTTTAAAATGTGACTCAGCAGAAGTGTCCAGTGTCAGCACTTAAACATTTTCTGACACGACTTCAGGACAAAGGAGTTTGTAATGTCTCTGGAACATAACAAGCTGTGTGTGTGTGTGTTTGTGTGTGTGTGTGTGTGTGTGTGTGTGTGTTATTAAATTGAAGAAATAAGAGAGATTAGTGAGGGTTTGAGGGCATTATCGGCTCTGATAGTATCGGATCAGCGCATCCCTAGTTTCCATGCAGATCTATTGACGTTGCTAATGTATAAATGTTCCTCACAGGTTTTATCCAGGCCATAGTGGTGGAGTTGTGGTCAGCACTCGAGTGTGGCAGAGAGGACGTGAGAGTCGTCCATCCCAAATCCATCCCAATGGAGCCCATTGACAGGAGTTGCCTCAAAGTAAAGCCTTTTTATCTTTCACTCGCTGAGTTAAACTAGATACGCTTTATGGCCAAACGTTTGTGGACACCTGTCCGTCTCACCCATATGAGCTGTTTGAACATCCCATTCCAGATTTAGTTATAATAGCCTCCACACTTCTGGAAAGGCTTTCCACCAGATTTCTTAGCGTAGCCTGGGAGATTTGGGATCATTGAGCCTTAAAAGCATCAGGTGAGGTGGTCTGGGGTGTTCAGTCAGTATTCCAGCTCATCCAAAAACATGTTCAGTGGCAAACCATGTCAACTAGGAGTGATGGTAGTGATCAGGCTAGCTCCGCCTCCGCTGTTCAGTCACAGTGTCTCTACAAATGGCCTCACTCTAAAGACATGGATGTACAGAGTGTGATGGGATCATGATCTGCTGATTCTTGTATGGACTGTCTGTGCATATGCAAACTGATAGGCAGAGGTCTATCCCCTATTGTAGAGAAGTCGTGTGTGTCTGTGAGAAATGCATGGTTCAAAGACCCCTTACTCCTTTCATTCATAGTGTGAAATATTAATGCTGCATGACAGCGGCACATCAGAATGTAAGCAGCACGAATGAAACGTGTCTTTGAAATTCCAACTGTTCTTTTCAGAAGCTGAGAGTGACCTGTATTTGAACTCAACTTTTTTTTTTTTTTGTAGTCCTTCCTAACACTGGTGAACCTGCTGTCCTCCCCACATGCTGTGTTGGAGCTTCTGGGACACCAGGTGCTGCCCAACAAGACCGAGTACAGCCTGAGAGAAATGCCCTCCTCCGTTATTGTGAGTGCCACAGTGTCACACACAGAGCAACACATATTGCACAAGATAGACTGCTTTCATTCTGACAGACAGGCCTCCACCAGGGCTTTAGATTTGGCAATAAGTAAGAGACATTACCCATAACAGTGCCTTGTGTATATATATATATATATATATATATATATATATATGGAATAAAACACTTGCCCATTTGCATTTTAAAACTTCAGGGAACTGCTTTACCAAGTGCTAACCCTGGAATATCATCAATTACGGATGGTTTAATTTGCTTATGGGGCCATACAAGTCCCTGTGCAAATCACTGCTATAGAAAAGACTATATATTAGAATGAGGGCATGGATATAAACCTTGCAACCGGCACTACTGTCAAAGCTGAAAATAGAGGAATTAACACCTTTTTCTGATCATCGCAGACATTTTATTTTGCTTATTTGCTCACACACTACAGATTCATGTGGTCACTTATACCCATATACATATACAGAATATTGGGCTGATAGTTAATAATTCCACTAGCCAACCGAAGAAATTTTATTGGCAATTAGAATAGGTTGTATAAGCTCTACGTTGAGTTTCGACATGGAATACATCTTTTTTTTTTTTTTTTTTTTTTTTTTTTTTTTTACAACGACATTTTTTTTTCTAGCATTGCTTGTGTACAGGCAAAAGCCCAAGAAGGAAATGTAATGTTTCCACTGAGGTTAAAGTCTGACAGCGAAATGAGCTGAGCTGAAGCAACATCAAGACTTAGTCATCCACCGTGATAGATTGAGTTCAATCATAGTTAACAACTGTGTATTGACTGCCACTGAAATATGATTCGATCAACAGTAATTCAAGCATAGAACTGTCAGTATAAATTATACAGCATGTTTGCAGAATGATCTCAAGCAGACTAAATAACATCACTGTGCATTCCACTGTGCCTGCATTTCATACAAATAATAACTTCTAAGCCAGCCACTTAGAAATAAATATTCACCCCGACCATGGTATTAGTTGCAATTATAGTGCGGGTCCACAATTTTCTAGTCTCCTGAACTACCTACTCCTTGATCACGTCTCAGATATATGGCGTATGGTAGTTAAAGAATAGACATACTGCACTCTCCAGCAGAATGTTGCCATGAGAGGGCAGGCTTTGACCAGGGATGAGTTATGTACCCCTGAATTCCAGCATCAACAACTGCCTTTGTCTTCTCTCCCCCCAGGACATGATGGACCGCCTCGTCGTTATTAACTCGGATTGCAAAATCCACTCCCTGTTCAACTACGAGCAGTCACACACATTTGGCCTTAGGTACGATCGATAATTCTCTTTCAGCTTCTTCTCCATGTCTCTATCTCTCTCTCTGTCTCTATCTCTCTCTCCTTCTGAATGGAATGAAATGAGAGAGTACAAAGGAACGGCAGCACCATTTAGTGCAACATTATCTGATTAGCCCTTTTTCGCTCCATTTATTCTCTAGCTCTTTAGGTCGATGAGCTCCTGATTTGGCTCGCTGTGTTTGCTATGCTATGATTATAACAGATAAAAGGATTTCACATTCGATAGATCAGTGTTTGAAAGGATGTAAAATTGACCAATGTTCATTTAAAGTAGAGTTGGAAAAACCTGTTTCCTTGGAATATCTGCTCTAGGTAAAGCTCATTCATCTTTAACTGCAGATGTAATTAGAGCTTGAGCAGTACTTATTTATATCAATAAAGAGTGTATTAATGTTTTCATACCACCGTCCTCCACATTTATTGCTTCATAAAACATGCCTATGGGAGTCTACAGACTCGAATAGTTTCAAGGTACAGCATGTTGCCTTCACCTAGACATTTCTGAAGGTGATATACCCCTATTAAACCCAGCAGCTGGGCACAGTGTCCTGGACCAATGCCATCTCTGTGGGTAAAATCTTGTGACCCGTTTTCATGCACACACTTTTTCCTAACTGCCTCCTACAGGGAGGCACATTGCACTTCTGCAGAGTGTTAATTTGACAGCAAGGGTGTTATGTTCTGAGATCGAAGTTCCTTTGCTGGGTGAGATGTTTAATGAATGGTGTGGGCGTGCGTGATGGGATGTGCTATTGTTTTCTTTTGTGCTTTTTGAAACGTTATTGGTTTCCTTACGATTTGGCCTCCTTCATTTCAAGTCGTGTTGTTCGTGTTAAATTCATCCAAGGACCATGTGATTTCCAACTGCGTGCTTTTGTGCTACTAATCATGGCACAGGATAGCACCATGATGAGGCGTTATCTCCCCCAGAAGGACTGGTGTTACTCTTGTAAGGGGTGGTATATCTCTCCAGAAGATGTGCTTAGCCTCCCCGAAGTAGCATTGTGGAGTTCACAAATGGAGAGTTCATCCACCCTGCATAGAATGTTTAAGCCTTCCCAGCAACAATGCTAACTCTCTCAAAAGTATGGGTTAGTATCCCAAATTAATCCCAAGAGCTTTAGCCACCTGAAAGCAGAGTTACCCATGACAGTTGAAATGTTTTACCACCCCAGAAGGAGTGTTCAGACATCCCAGAAGAATTGTTGTGTCAGCTTGGAGGGAGTGTTCAACCACCCTTGAAAAAGTCTTCAGACTCTTTAGAAGAGTGTTTAGCAATCCTAAACTGAGTATTGAGCCTCATTGAAGGAGTTTTTTAGCTGCCTGAAAAGAAGAATTAGCCACCCTAAACGTTTTAGCCTTCCCTAGAAGGAGTGTTGGGAACACCTGAATAAGAATTAAACCATCCCAGAACAAGTGTTCAGCCCCCAAGAAAGATTACTGAGTTCTCCATATATGGGAGTGTTCATTAGGAAGTAATATTTAGCCAACCCAGAAAGAGGACTCGGTCATCCCAGATGTGTTGTACTGGTGGGTGTGTTTTATACAGAATCCATCCCTAGGTGGACTGTTTAGACACTCAAGAGTTTTGCTCACCCTCAATGAAGGAGTGTTACACCAGGGGGGTTGCTTCAACAGAATGAATGTTAGGTACCCGAGGAGGGGTGGATCTTCCCCTGAATGATTGTTGGGTAATCCAGATGGGGTGTTAAGCCCCCTCAGAAAGAGGGTTTTGCTTTCTCTAAAGAAGGGGTGGGCAATCTTATCCTGAAAGGGCCGGTGTGTGAGCAGGTTTTCTTTCCAACCAAGCAGAAGAAACACCTGAATCTATTGAAAGCCAAGACCAACTGATTAAAAAGGTGGAATCAAGTGTGCCTCCTGCTTGGTTGGAATGAAAACCTGCACCCACACCGGCCCTTTCCGGATAAGATTGCCCACCCCTGCTCTAAAGGAAGGTCTGTCTAACTTCCCCAGAATGATGGTAAGCCCCATCGAGAAGGAGTGTAGCATCACAGAATGAGTGTTCAGCCATCTAGAAGGAGTTTACCTGAAGGAGTGTTTGCCTCTCAGAAAGAATGGTTGGCTTCTTGAGAATATGTGATTTTAGCCACCTAAGACGTGGTGTACAGTGACCCTAGAAGCAGTGCAAAGTATCCCAGATACTGTGGGTTTAACTAAGTGCATTATGTACCCCAGACAGAAGGATCTATCTTCCCTAGAAGGAATGTTGAGGACCCTAAAATGGAGGTAGTTAACCTAGAAGGAGTGTCTAGCTTACCCAGTAGAAGTGTTCAGCTCCCCTGGAGCTCACCTGGGAGTAGGTGTTAACCACACTACAATGTGTCCCAGCTTCTCAAAAAGAGTTAGCCATCTCCTAAAGGAAAATATTTTTATTCCTTACTTTTCTTGTTAAGTCCTTTTCTTTTGAATGCAGAGTATCATTGCATTGTCTTGTCAGATAATGATCCAGCTGAAATAATGCATGAATGCTCTTATTTATCTTTAAAATAATCCAAATGATTGGAATTTGAAACATGAATACAGTAACACATGAGGAAGCTGTAGGCTGGTAAAGGGCTCGCAGGGTTGGATCCCACCCGTCACGTCTGACTCAGTGACTGAATGTGTTGTTACACTGGAGGTGTCAGGTCTAAATCCGCCTCTCAGATATTCATCATCTCACACCGATATACTTTCCTTCCCACACATCAACATAACATTTCTCTGAATGTAAAAACAGGTTATCTGCTGAGTATCTTATATTAAGCGCTAGTGAGACCCAGAAGAAGTTTAAGATATTGAACCCCAAGGCTATCAAATATCCCAGTCAATTAAGCTGTGTGATTATGCCTCTTGTATGATTGCCTTCAAAATTCGCTCACTTGCAAAGAGTTTTGCATTAAAATTACCGTACAGTACGCAGTGAGTTATGCAGAATATACAACTAGAAAGTGACTGATGCTTAGATGTGAACAGATAGCTTAAAGCAAATAACAAAGACGAGTTAACTCAATACATGTTAAAGTAAGGCATCACAGGATTAGTTCAAGCTCAAGAAAAGTTCACTCCATTCTAACACCCTGATTGACTAAAATCCCAAATAACACATGCGCATTTGTATCTACAAAGGGATACATTGAGAATCCAAAAAGTGAGTGAGCTCTGGATGAATAATTACATCACATGCAAAGTAGGGTTAAAAAAAAAAAACATTATGTAAATAAGGTTTTTGAGTGTGATTATTTGTTCTTGATAGCCAGGGTAACAATTTCAACAATGTATACAGGTGCATCTCAAACAATTAGAATATCGCGGAAAAGTACTCTTTTCTCTGTAATTTAATTCAAAAAGTGGAACTTTCATCGATTCTAGATTCATTACACATATTTCAAGGCTTACAGCTCACCGGATATCAAAAATCCAGTGTCTGAAAATATACAAATAAAGAATTTATAATACAGAAATGTGGAGCTGAGGAGAACTCTAATCAGATAATCAACTCAAAACACCTGCAAAGGTTTCCTGAGGCTTTAATCTCTCAGTCTTTATCCACAATCCACAATCATGGGGAAGATGAAAGTCAATGCTGCATTTCATTTGGAAATCAATGTCTCTGAGTCTGGAGGAAGATCGGAGAGGAACAGAATCCAAGTTGCTTGAAGTCCAGTGTGAAGTGTCCACAGTCGGTGATGATTTGAGGAGCCAGGTCATCTGCTGGTGTTGGTCCACTGTGTTCTCTCGAGTCGAGAGTCGATGCAGCGTCTACCGGGTGATTTTAAAGAACTTGATGCTTCCATCTGCTGACGAGCCTTAATGGAGACGCTGATTTCCTTTTCCAGCAGGACTTGAACCTGCCAACAGTGCCAAAACTAGCTAGTAACTGGTTCACTGCCCATGTTGGCCAGCAAACTCTCCTGACTATTGACACGTATTGTCAAGCTGTAAATGAAAGACACCAGACCTAACAATACTGTCGAGCTGAAGGCCACTATGAAACATTTACATTTATTCAGACGCTTTTATTCAAAGCAACTTACAGAGCACACTCACACCAATGGTAGCAGAGCTTCCATGCAAGGTGCTAGCTTGCCATCGGGGCAACTTAGGGTTCAGTGTCTTGCCCAAGGACACTTCGGCATGGGATCACCCGGGCCGGGATTCGAACCACCAACCCTACGATTAGTGGATTAGCAGACAAGCCACTCGACCAACTTAGCCACAGCCGCCCATGCTTATGAAAGCATCCTGGGCTTCCAGAGCACCTCAACAGATTGCCTCCATGACACGCCGCACTGATACACGAATTGCAAAAAGATTAAAGCCCTAACCGAGTATTGAGTGCATAAATCTAGTACTTTATATTAAGTGTAATGCTATAGCTTGCAGAATTCTCCTAGCATCTGGTGCAATGGCCAGGACGCTGATTTAGCCTTACTCTCTGTGAAGAGGTGGATTGCTCTGTAGACTCCTCTCAAATCAAGCTTCAGTGCCATCGTTAGTATCCATTAGAGAGAGAAATCAGAGTCTCATCACAACTATACCAGCTCACCCCCTTACCCACCACCCACCTACACACACTTATTCAGAGTTGCTCTAATACTTTCCACTCATATAAAACATCCACAAAGCCAAAAGTCCAGGCTTTTATCAGTTCACTGATCTAACAATTTACTTCTGTGTGTGTGTGTGTGCTTATTTTTTGATGAACAAATTGCAGCTCTAAGTAGTACTTTAGCTTAGATTTGGATTTCTAAAACTGCACAATGGTCTTGCTTCTATACAATCTTAGGAGTAATATTACCTTAGAGGCAAATGCATGCATTTTGCTTTTCATTTTCTTTATCTCTTTTGAATTGATCAAACCCTCCCTCGTTTCCTCCTTTAGACTCCTGAGTGCAATATGCTGTAACCTGGACTCCCTTCTGCTCCTGGAGTCTCAGTATAAACTCTCAGACGTCCTGCTTCAGAGTCAGAAGGACAACATGGTCGAGTCCTCAACTGGTCAAGAGTATGTGCAGCATTCTTCGACACAATCCTCTTCAGTCTTTAGCATGGATTGTCGTAAAGAAGGAATAAAATTGAGCATGATATTCTAGGTAAACAATCAACGACAGGGTGGGGCAATGCAGCCTGACACAAAGACCACCCTGGAGTTGATTATTTTCCACAACAAAACAAACAAAAAAACTTGTTACTGTTCTGTAGAGAGTTTGTCATCGATGGCCTGTCCGTGGAGAGAAACCACCTCTTGGTTCGGATGTATGTAATCGGTGGCCCATCTGAAAAGAGACTTCCTTCCAGAGCACTGCAGAAGGTTATAGTGCTCATTTTTCCGTATATGAGCTAAATTAGATATTTAACCTTACAGCGGTTGGCGCTTGTTTTATTTCCTATAAATAGTTTCCTATTTATTTACTTTGTTCCCAGATTTTATCCACGGTAGTTCCACTGCTTTTGCTTCTAGTTCATTTACAGTGATAGTGGGAGCAAATAATTGTTATTAACTATTGTGCATCTTCCTTTCAGGGGAATGATCCCTACCCATGGCCGATATTCTCATCCTACCCTGTTCCCACATGTTACACCCTCGAAATCCCAAAGACCTCCTGGACTAAACAAGGTACGAAGCTGCTGGTTAAGCACTAGTTTCTTCATAAGTGTTCTAGCAACTCGATTTCATTTCCACCCATTTCGGTTTTTCTCTATAGTCACTTGGGTTTGTTTAGTCTAATATTCATTTGTTTAGTCTAGTATTTGTTTTACTTGTTGTTTTGTGTACCCTTATTCAAAAGCTATAGCTGCAGATGAAGAGCCTCAGTTAATGCAACACATCAGATATCAGAATGGGGGAATGTGATTTCAGTCAGTCTGACCATGGCATGGTTCTTGGTGTTAGATGGACTGGTTTGGGTTTTCAGTGTTAACACCTGATCTCCTGGGATTTTCCACACACAACAGTCTAAAAATCCCATGAGTGAAAGCTCTGTGTTCAGAGGAGAATGGCCAGATTGGCTCAAGCTGACTGGAAGTTGTCTAGAGTAACTCAAATAGCCACTCTTTACACCCATGCTGAGCTGAAATGCATCTCAGAATGCACGGCATGTTGAACCTTAAGGTGGATGACCCTTTCTGCTCCCCGGACCTGCCTGATCCATCCTGATTCCCTTCCTCTAGATGGAGCGCTCATCAACTGGATACTACAGCCTGGAGATTGCTTAGGATGGTAGCGCTTGGACTGCAATTACCACATGCAGACCACTAGTGATGGAGACCTGAGTGCAAATCTGCTTGTGGTAATTGCAGTCCAAGTGCTACTATCCTAAGCCATCTCCAGGCTGTAGTCTCCAGTTGATGAGCGCTCCATCTAGAGCAGGGGTCGGCAACCTGTACCACTCAAAGAGCCATTTGGACCCGTTTCCCATAGTAAAGAAAACACTGGGAGCCACAAAACCCTTTTGACATATAAAATGAAATAACACTGCATATAACGTTTTTTTTGTTTTTTTTTTTGCCTTTATGCTATGTATAAACAAACTATAATGTGTTGCATTTATGAAATCAATGAACGACTGCAGAGAAAACAAAATTACATTTCTGCAAGCAACAAAACATTTTGAGCTCCGAAAAAATGACATTGGGTTGAAGGTTACTTTCAAGTAAAATACTCAATGTCTATTTGAGTCCTTCTTGTATTTATGAAATATCTGTGAACGGCTTCCCGTGCCTGACTATTTCCTGAGCGGCTACAAAACTCGCATATGTACTTGAATTTGCAGACTTCATCCACTTGTTGAAGTGATTTTTACTCAGATCAACCTTCCGCATCAGTTCCCAAACGCCTTTTTTTTCTCTCATCTCCATCCGGGTATTTTTGAGCAAAGGCTGCGTGTTTATTCTGGAAATGTCTTGCGACATTTGACTTTTTGTTGTTTCCTAGTTTCTCATCACATATTAAGCATACTGGTAAACCAGTCTCGTCAGCAGTGAAAGCAAATGAATCTGTCCACGTACCATTGAACGTTCTGTTTTCTTCAGACACTTCTCTCTTCTTAGAATTCTCCATAGTTGTCCTACCTGGGATTCGAAAAGTTCAAGAAATCGCGCGCTCGCGGGTGTCGCACATTGGCGGTTGTGACGCATAAAATCGCGCGCTGGCGGGTGTCGCACATTGGCGGTTGTGACGCATAAAATCGCGCGCTGGCGGGTGTCGCACATTGGCGGGGGTGACGCATAGTAAAAGCGACATAACATTTTTTAACACGTTTTATTTAGATGTTACAAGATCACCATAATCTTCAAATTTAGAATTACATTTTAAAAACGAACAAACTAAAATAAAATACATTTTAA
>JAFFST010053941.1:298448-308448 GCA_022414735.1 Noturus placidus
GTGTGTGTGTGAGATAGATAGATAGATAGATAGATAGATAGATAGATAGATAGATAGATAGATAGATAGATAGATAGATAGATAGATAGATAGTAAGTAAGTAAGTAAGATAGTATCTGGCAGAAGTGAGTACACCCCTCACATTTGTGTAAATATTTGATGATTGATGAGTGCACCCCTAAGTGAAAATGTCCAAATTGGGTTTGCCAGCACTGCCTTAACCCCTCATATATATATATATATATATATACAGTATATATATACTTGCTAGCTCATCGGGCAATTAAAAGCTTTGGTCTGTTGACACGTACATAATGCATCATAAACAGTTCGTGGTAGTATACTTGGACCTACAGAACATTCTGGGTTTATGTTGTGCTGCACATCAGTATCCACAGTGATACTCTCACAGCTGTATTAATACAATCACATTTTCCTCAGGTGCACATGCCAACAGAGATGGCTCAGTCGGGTGTCCCCCCTCTCTATTCCTGCACTGCTCACTACGTGGAGATGCTGCTAAAAGCCGAAGTGCCTCTGGTCTTCTCTGCATTCAGGATGTCCGGCTTCACTCCCTCACAGGTAGCGTAAACCTCACACCTCGCACTCTGACCTCTGCAGCCCAATGTAGTGGCTCTCAGGGTTAATGCATACTACCAGGACACTTCGGTTGTTCTCTGTGTTCTTAAAATAAATGCTCTCTGTTTATACATGACCAGCAAAAAGATTTTGAGCACCCGATATTTTAGCCGATGATATGTCTTGAGAGTCGTGATCTGATTAGAAATGCGCCACAATCTGAACAGACTAACCAGTGCCTTAGCAACAGTCTAAATGAAAAGCCACATGCTGAAACAGAGCTTGTTTTCAGCTGTATAGCGTTTCTCACTGCCGATTTGCACATTGTATCTTTGTCATGTTTGGTTTCCTGGAGCATAGACTTCCAGCCACTGCACTGCGGAATGGTAAAGGGCCGTGGCTCCTTTGTTCACGGCCCTCAGAACCCCTTCCTCGTGGCAGTGAGAGTATTACGTAGCCATGGGGGAGGATACCAATTTTGACTTCATTTTAAATGATCTAAAATGTGGAAATCTAACCAAAGAATAGATAAATGAACTGATTATTATTATTATTATTATTATTATTATTATTATTATTATTATCCAGTTTTGGACAAAAATGGGTTTATATGCATGTAACATATCTGGCATGCCTGCTTTAAGGAACCATGTATTTATTTTTTCATCCCATCATCCTTATGCTAGAAATAAACATCCATCCATCCATCTTCATCCAGCTTACTCCTTTTCAGGGTCACGGGGAACCTGGAGCCTATCCCAGGGAGCATCGGGCACAAGGCGGGGTACACCCTGGACAGACTGCCAGTCGCTAGAAATAAACAGACAAATTAATTTCATTTATTTATTATTAAGCATGAAAGCCCTACTGAGAAATGATCTGCTTATTATCAATAAGAAACTGCTTTCAAGACATTATTGGTAAATGAGAAATAGTATCGAATAAGATTAAAGGTGCAGTCAGTGATTTTCGCAGAAGTGAATACAGTCCCTTCACTCAGTGTTCTCTAAAACACGAAGCCACACCCCAGAAACACACACCTAAGCCAGAAACAGAAATCTGAATTGTCATGTATGTAGAGATGCCTTCATGTTCTGATTGGTTGGATGTTGGTGAAAAAAGTTTTCACAGTAAAAAATTTCCGGATACCACCTTTTAAATATAGCGTACCTAAATGAAAATTGGCACCA
Organism: Noturus placidus; assembly: GCA_022414735.1. Taxonomy (NCBI): domain Eukaryota; kingdom Metazoa; phylum Chordata; class Actinopteri; order Siluriformes; family Ictaluridae; genus Noturus; species Noturus placidus. Next base: position 300,218 of record JAFFST010053941.1, read on the forward strand.
TAGCAGAAATCCATCATTAACATCTTCAGTGACGTCCCTGGCATTCATTTTATATGGCCAGAAGTATGTGGACACCTGACCATCACACATATGTGGACAGTTGTTTCAAATGTATTCGTATGCTGTAGCATTACAATTTCCCTTTAATGAAACTAAGAAGCCCGAACCTTTTCCAACATGACAGTGCCGCTGTGCATAAAGCGGGCTCCTTGAAGCCGAGAACTCGAGCGGCCTACACAAAGCTCTGACCTCAACCCTACTGAACACCTTCAGGATGAACTGCAATGCAGACTGCACCCTAGTCCTCCTCACTCAATATCAGTACCTGACCTCACTAATGCTCTTGTAGCTGAATGAACACAAATCTCCACAGCCACGCTCTAAAATCTAGTGGAAAGCCTTCCCAGAAGAGTGGAGGAGGATTACATTTGGAATGGGATGTTCAACAAGCACGTATTGATAGGTGTGATGGATAGGTGTCCACACACTTTTGGTAAGCTGGTGTATTTTTATGAATGGACTTTTTATCCGTTTATATTTGAATGCTTTCCTAGATTACCTGCAGTACTTTTTCGACAGTGCAATTTAGCCCTCGCTTCATTTCTACCTAAAGAGAGTAATGCAGGATAAACAGGAACTCCTCTATCTGAACGAATGAGTAAAGAGAAACCTTGATCAAACTTTTAACGAACAATTTCATTCCTGATGGTCTCTCATCTGTCACGGGGATAATAAACATATTAGGCCAAGAAGAAGATTATCTAAATAATAATTAACAATGCAGTCATTATCGGCTGTAGTGGAGAACCCGGCTCCGACCGCGTCATCGATTTCGTCCATGTTCATTGATCAACCTTGACTTGACCCTTAAAACATCTAAACTCCCTCGAGTCCTTCCACCGCAAGTTTTCAATTCAAACCAAAAGTTTGCCATTGATTTTTCTCCTATTCATCTCAGGTGTCTTTTAAAAGGCTGATGTGATTTCTCCCATCAGAGAGGAAATTTAGTGCTTTATGCCTCTGCAGTCTGGAGTCTGAGTACGCTTCATTCAGCGCACATCCATGCGCTTTACACACTCAAGCGAATCACATGCCGAATGAAATACCTTGACGTTTTACCGTGTGTTACATATGATGTGCATTTTAATATTTGGAAGGCTGGCTGTAAATATTAAAACGCCCTTGGCAGAGTGAAATGCTTTCAAGCAGCAAGCAAGCGAGCCCTGAATCAGAAGAAAAAGTTGCATATATGTGAGTGAATCTAGGGAAAGAAAGTGACTTGAAATTGAGTATCACCTCTATCAGAGAAGGGCAGGTGTGCACGCTCGTGTCTGCTTGAGATTCCAGACAAAGCTGATAAACAGCCAGAGAGGGATGTACACTCTGGAGGAGGTAAAAACACACACACACACACACACACACACACACACACACACACACACACACATGATGTCTGATATACACCATCACTCCAAGAGACGGATTAAATTTCGATTTCAGACTACATTAATGCCGTCCAGTTATTCTGTTCTGTGTACTCTGTAGTTATGCTTAAATGTATTGTTGCAATATTTACCGTATATATGGATGGGACAGGAATACAAAACTGACTCCATTTGATATTACCTTGCTTTCGGTCCAGCTTCGGAATCAGAGGCTGAAAGTGACTGCTTAGAATGATGTCCTTTGTTAAGGTATAAAACACTTCAGAATGTGCTGTGATAGGAAAATAATCTATAACAGGGAGATGTGATGAAGTGCATTCACTCTTACTGATAATTTCTTCTAATAGCATGAGCCAAAGTGGTTTAGTCCTCTTAAACCACAGCAGTTTGCCAAACGATTGCCATCCATCCATCCGTTCATCCATCCATTTTCCATATCCGTCACAGGAGAGTCTAGAGCAGGGGTCTTCAACGTTTTCCAGGCCAAGGACCCCCAAACTGATGGCGAGATGGAGCGGGGACCCCCTAATTATATATATTGTATGAAATTGTGTTATATCAAACTGGTCCTATAGTGCCATCTGTAAATGTACCTTTTTATTGTGCATTCAATACTAAGATACTCAAATAATACACAGGTTTATATATTCATGTTTTTATTAGGGCGGCTGTGGCTCAGTCGGTAGAGCGGGTTGTCCACTAATCCACTAATCATGGGGTTGGTGGTTCGAATCCCGGCCCGGGTGATCCCATGCCGAAGTGTCCTTGGGCAAGACACTGAACCCCAAGTTGCCCCCGATGGCAAGCTAGTGTCTTGCATGGCAGCTCTGCTACCATTGGTGTGTGAATGTGCTCTCATTTGTAAGTCGCTTGTAAATGTAAAATGATATTTCTGTAAAGCTTCTTTGAGACAATGTGCATTGTAAAAAGCGCTATACAAATTGATTAATTAAATTTTAAACATGTGCGAGGTATAGTGAGTAGGGTGGCCATGCCACTGCCATTTATAAACATAACATAACACAATAAACTGATACCTGCCAAGATCAACAATGTCTGTCAATTGCATGTAATCATGTATAAATGTTAATGTGTATTTAAAGACATTTCAATTAGTGGAGAAAATTGCAGGGGGTAGGGTATAAAAAAAAATGTCTAATCAACCAAAACATTTGCGACCCCCATGCAGTACCTCCGAGGGGTCGCGAACCCCCTGTTGAAGACCTTCGGTCTAGAGCCTATCCCAGGAGACTCGGAGCAAAAGGCAGGGGGGAATCCAGGACGGGGTGCCAACCCATTGCAGGGCACAATCACACACTCTACCAACAATTTGGAAATGCCAGTCAGCCTGGAGTGCATGTTTTTGGACTGTGGGTGGAAACCGGAGAACCTGGAGGAAACATGCAGTCTGTGCATAGGGGGCAGAGGAGGGATTCGATCCCCAAAATGTCCGAAATTCCTTAACAGATGTGTCCTTACAGAAAACTTCAGCCTCTGAACAATTTCTAAAAACCTGTTTATGTGTAACTCTCTCTCTCTCTCTCTCTCTCTCTCTCATATGAAGATGTGTATGCAGTGGCTTACTCAGTGTTTCTGGAACTACTTGGACTGGCCTGAGATCTGCCACTACGTGACCACGTGCATCATCATGGGCGTCGACTACCAGGTGTACATGTGCGTCGCCGTGCTGAAGCACCTACAGCAAGAAATCCTGCAGCACACCCAGACCCAGGACCTGCAGCTCTTCCTCAAGGCGAGGCTCTCATTTCCGTTTCAGCCGTGTACAACGCTCATGACTAACACGCCGTGATTTTACTGAGGAAGTTTCAAATGAAAACATCCGATTCAACCATCAAAGCATCATTAAACATTCTCAATCCTATTTTTTGGCATGCACTAACTGTTTCAATAACAAGCTAGTGCGCTTGATAATGCACCACTTTAATAGCTTCTGTGTAATGATGGTGGAAGCCATTTTGTTCAATCAAGCCAAATTTGTCGTAATTGATGTAGTAATTACAGCTAGCAATATACTGGCAATATACTACACTCTTATTTTTATTTATATATATATATATGTATAATTTAATTGGTTTTAAATAATGTCTGTTGCTTTTATGTTAAATTACATTACTTTTAACATTTTTACTATTAACAAGAAACCAACTCCTCTGTCTTGAAGACTTTCCCTGTACTGACTGTTACAGAGTGTTGACACTGGAGACTCCTTCCATCATTCTTAAATAAATGTCAAATTAAGGAAAACGTAAGGAAATTCTTTTACCGTCTCAGCGGCTGAACATTTATCTTTGTGAAAATTTTACAATCCATTCATTGTTTGTCGTAACTGTAGATTATGCCTAACTCTAGCCGTTACTATTTGAACAAGTGCATTATCATCTTGGGGTTTGAATTACAGCCTGTCAGAGCTGCTGTTATAAAAAGTGGACCCACATCTTCTGACAGTGCCGTGGTAGAAATATATTTACTGTATGTAGTACTATTACTACTTTCAGCAACATTCGACGTTAATAACTAGGTCTAACAGAAGGAAAAGACATTTACAATTACTGTTAGCGCTTTTCGCATTATTGACATTTGATAAAATCAAGTCTGTCTATAGCCGACGTCAAATCTTTTATCAATTCTGTATGGTGCCTGGAGTCATTGCTTGCTTGCTGTGTTTCAAAAGAAATCAACCATTTTATTATAATGTGAAAGATTTCATTTTAGGCATGGTCAACACAATCTTTATCACTTGCTTTGAGCTTGTTGAAATTCATTACTCGCTCGCATTTCGCTGACTCATGCTGTAATTAGTCTAATTTGCATGTCATTGCCAAGCAAACCGCAGTCTGCAGCTGTGGCCAAAAAAAATCGCTTACCCTGGAACGATATTTTATTCTACATATCAAAGCCATAAGGGATTATCTGTTTTTATTTATTTAATTGAATTTTTATTGTTTTACGTTTGTATACTCTGTAGTGTTGTTTTAGAATTCGGCGAGCAATTCGAAGGCTTTCATTTCATTCATTTCGGGTCGGCACATAGATTTAATGTTCTTAAATGTTGTCAACTAATTAACTTATGCACCGCAATATGTGTAGGAATTACTACTGTGCATTAAGCTTTAGTTTTATATTGTGAAAATTTGGAAATTGTTACCATTTCGGGGAAAACCTCACAATCTCCAACTGGTATGTGTTTAATTAGAACCTTCCTGATTGCTTGAAGTGTACCGGCGTTTGCGATTACATGGGCGGTTGTGGCTCAGTCGGTAGAGCGGGTTGTCCACTAATCCACTAATCGTGGGGTTGGTGGTTTGAATCCCGGCCCGGGTGATCACATGCCGAAGTGTCCTTGGGCAAGACACTGAACCCTAAGTTGCCCCGATGGCAAGCTAGCACCTTGCATGCAGCTCTGCTACCATTGGTGTGTGAATGTGTCTCATTTGTAAGTTGCTTTGGAAAAAAGTGTCTGCTGAATATGTAAATGCGATTAGAAAATGTATGCACGATGAATTGACAGAAAATGTATTGTTTAGGTTGTTTTAACAGAGTAAAGTAAATTTTCTTACTTCAAGCCTCCTTTATACTAGGCTAACAATGCTATTCTCATAAATATTATCCAATACCCCCAGTGTTATAGTCCACACATACTGACGGCAGGTTTGCCTTTGTTCCCTGTGCAGGAGGATCCCATCGAGGGCTTCAGAGTGGGCGATTACCTGGAGTACATGGAGAGCCTAGAGCGCAGATACAGGTCCATGGTGCTCATAGACATGAGGAACAGCTTGCTAAAGAGCACATAGTGTTAAAAGAAGCTTGAAAAAAGTGTGAAATGTTCAATGGGTGGAATTAATGTTACACTCTAGAGACACAGATGGAAAATTTTAATTGCACACAAGTGTTTTTTTTTTTTTTGCATATGTTTGTGTTTCTCTATGTGTGGGTGGTTTTGTGTGCAGTTTGGAATTTTCTAACATGGCCTGTACATGTACTGAACTCGGGGAATTTTTTTTTTTCTTCCCATCATTCAAATAGCGTTGACATATAATAATAATAATACATTACATTACATTTATCAGACGCTTTTGTCCAAAGCGACTTATAGAGCACACTCACACACCAATGGGAGCAGAGCTGCATGCAAGGTGCTAGCTTACCATCGGGGGCAACTTAGGGTTCAGTGTCTTGCCCAAGGACACTTCGGCATGGGATCACCCGGGCCAGGATTCGAACCGCCAACCCTACGATTAGTGGATTACTTGACTCATGTGTAAGTCAGGTTCATGTATTGAAGTTCACATAATAATTTCCTGAGCACAAAACCAATTTACACCAAAAGCAACTCGACCCTGTGTGTTGGAGCATGGAGCATTCATTTCCGTGGTTTCATGCACCAGTTTAGTAAATACAATGTGCACATATCTGTATCACGTAAAGTTCATTATCCCAATGAGATTTTTATTTCGATGCTCTATGGAACTTTATGGGCGGCTGTGTCTCAGTTGGTAGAGCGGGTTGTCCACTAATCCTCTAATCGTGGGGTTGGTGGTTCGAATCCCGGCCCGGGTGATCCCATGCTGAAGTGTTCTTGGGCAAGACACTGAACCCTAAGTTGCCCCTGATGGCAAACTAGCACCTTGCATGCAGCTCTGCTACCATTGGTGTGTGAGTGTGTCTCATTTGTAAGTCGCTTTGGATAAAAGCGTCTGCTAAATGGAACTTTTGTGAAGTTTGGATTTGTAGTACAGACTGAAATATTGCCCATGTGCTGACAAAATATAGAATAAACCTTGACCATATCAAACAAAACTTATTTTCTGGCCAAGATTTGTATTATTATTATTATTATTATTATTATTATTATTATTATTATTATTATTATTATTATTATTATTATTATTATTATTGTTGTTGTTGAGGGTTTAATTAGTTTCTATGCAATCAGCAACAATAATCAGTTAGAAAGCTCTGTATGGCATTCACACAAGCCAACGTGATGCTTCATTCATTCTTAATTTCGTTTGATTGAATTTTAATTGAAAGAAGTCACTGTATTATTACAGATTAATCATATCATATGATGCACTTCTATAAGATTTACAGTTGGATCACACACTGTAATTACTATCAAGTGTAAAAGTTTTCCCCCAAGATGAATGAGACAAAGTAATGCCATCTATAGCAATGAGGGGAACAAAAACGACTCTATTATATGGGTATAATTTTGCATTGCCCGTTCTGAATGTGGTGTAAATGTTTTCGAATAACTTGTACTCCCACCTTTTTGACTTCGTGACTGCATCTAACCACTTGGCATATCGAACACACACTTCCTCTAAAATGGAAATGATGAAACCTGCCAGTCGAGCCATTCTATTTCACATCAGCATGCCACCAAGCACATATGAAGAGGGTCAGAAGCAGATTGTTATCCTTCATTTCCAAAGTCAATCTAGCTGATGAGTGCTCTCAACACCTCTTGAAATAAGCTGCACATTTCTACCACTGTTTGAATATAAAACCGAGAACTTCCTTGAAGGCTCTTCTGTCTTGAATGAACCTGCTTTTTTTTTTTTTTTTTTACAGTGTTTACATTGGAGTAAAAGCCACTTCTGAGCTATGAACCACTAATTTGCATATGTACACTTGGAGGTTAAAGTGGTGTCGTTTACTAGAACAGTATTATTGTGGGTTTGAACCAGTTGAAGCCAGTCCATTGTTTCACTTTTCACGCTTATGATGATGTTTACATCTGATTATGGACTCACAGCATCATGGAGTGTTTTGTTTTGTTTGTTTTTTTTTTTTTTTTGCTCAGAAAATGGGCTTCATAAGTTTTTCCTTTATCGTTTGATGGGCCATCTGATAGAGCTCAATGCCAGAAGATAATTACGACGGCTAATTAGTGATAATCAAGATGATTACACGCTAATTCGGATCTCTCCATTCGTGTATCTCCGGTTGAGACTCTGGGAGGATCAAGAGATTTGTTTTCCTTTTGCGAAAGTGCTAAAGTATTGCCACATGCTGCTTTTATGCATCAAACCCTGATATTACAACTGCCCGATGAACATATCATGTCTTTCTGTCATTTCTCTTAACGATTTCTAAAAGCCAACTTGAATACTTTTACATATTTGGCAGACACTTTTATCTGGAGCCTATCCCAGGAAGCATGGGGAATCACATTTAGACACACAGACACTTTAGACACGCCAATCAGCATAACATGCATGTGTTTGGACTGGGGGAGGAAACCGGAGTACCCGGAGGAAACCCCCGACACACGGGGAGAACATGCAAACTCCGCACACACATGGCCCTGGCGGGACTCGAACCCCGGACCCTGGAGGTGTGAGGCGGACGTGCTAACCACTAAGCCACCGTGCGCCCCTGAATATTATATATTACTGACTTAATTCTTATGAAATTACAAGAATCCCAGCGTCTCGTTTTTTTTTTTTCATCTTCTACTTTCAGCCATGAGTATTATATTTACATTTACGGCATTTGGCAGATGCCTTTTTCCAAATCAACTTACATTTATCTCATTTATACTGGCCCCAGTAGTGGCTGCTTGGCAGTGCTGGGGTTTGAACTCACGACATTCCAATCAGTAGTCCAACATCTTAACCACTGACTACGATGTGTTATTTATTCCCATCAGTCATCCACCTCCACACTCTTATGTGATTACGAAATTAACAAAAACTTTGGGGCATGCCTTTATTGGACAGGAATCAAAGACGCTGTGGTGTGATGCAGCCTGATCTGAAG
>JAFFST010053941.1:339216-353535 GCA_022414735.1 Noturus placidus
CACACACACACACACACACTCACCCCTGCTTTTGCAACTTTTGTATGTATGCTTCTAGAATGTTAACATTTGCAGAGGTCTATCCTTCCTTTCTGCTCCATTCTTCAGCAAATAGATGAAATGTACAGACAGGACAGACTGTGCTTGCATAAAAATGATGATCAGGTCCGCTTTCCTGCAACTATGCACCCCTCATTTTCCTACAATTATGAGCTTCCCCTGTGACTCTGCGCCTCAGGTATTCATCTTTAAAGCAGGAGTTTAAAGTCGGAGTCACACTCGGCTGGTTCTATTTGTGACACTCATCTCATCTGAGACTTTTCTGTAGTGTACCTATTCATTAGTACATGGCCGCCAGGAAAAGACGGTATAAAGGATGTGTGTTGTTATTCCACTGGTGTAGGTGCACAAAAGAGGTCGATGTCTCTGAGAGGAGACAACAACCAGGTGTTAGACACAGCAGTCAGAACTGGTGTATAAAGCACAGGGATGTGCTTGTCGTTAAACCGCTTGGCCAGATAAACATTTTCTCTTGACTCTTTTTAGGTGATGGATGGATAGAGAATAAACATTTTTTTTTTTTAAATGTGCAACAGGAAGCACAAAGATTGGCTTTCTATTCACTTCTTTAGGCATGTAAGCCTTTAATGCAGTAGGTCCAGGCAAGGAAAAACTGTGGAAAGGAAAAACTCACTAAGAGGATATGAGGAAGAACCTCCAGAGTTGGGTTTTCAAGTCCTGCCTCTGCGCAGTGTGCACGGGGTTTGTATGTTCTCTACGTGTTTCAGGGGTTTCATCCGGGTTGCCTTTCCCAGTCCAAAGACATGCGTTGTATGCCGACTGGCATTTCCGAATTGTCCGTGGTGTGTGATTTTTGTCCTGTGATGTGATGGGCGGCTGTGGCTCAGTCGGTAGAGCGGGTTGTCCACTAATCCACTAATCGTAGGGTTGGTGGTTCGAATCCCGGCCCGGGTGATCCCATGCCGAAGTGTCCTTGGGCAAGACACTGAACCCTAAGTTGCCCCGATGGCAAGCTAGCACCTTGCATGCAGCTCTGCTACCATTTGCGTGTGTGTGTGTGCTCTCATTTGTAAGTCATTTTGGATAAAAGTGTCTGCTAAATGAATAAATGTAAATGTCCCCTGCTTCATGCTCCAGGTTCCCCGTGACTCTATGTACGATGAGCAGTATGGAAAATGGATGGAAGTTAGTCATATTCACACTTGGGTTACATGGGAATTCATTCATGTAGCTCTTGAGTAGACGAGCCGACATTTCTAGATTTTTCAGTAGCATCTACACCACTGACTTTAAAACACTTTAAGTCTTTGAACAATGAAGAAAATATTCCGGACTAGAGAAGTTCAGAGTGACGAAGGAATTTTTTTTTTCTCTCTCAAAATAAGCAATGATTAAAATGCTGTTTGAATAAGTCCATGATTTATGGTTTTAAATCATCCTGCTAGAACACACCATGCTGGGAGTTTGGTGCACGCACTAAAAAGACCTCCTTGTTTCTGTTCCCTATTTCGACTTCTTTCTTTCCTTCTCTACCTGTTCAGAGGAAATGACTGTGTTACTGTCCTGCTGTATCAAGTGTCTCGATTGCACTGAAGAGAGGCAGATTCCTAGAGATATGGGAAAGTGTGACATGCACAACATCGGAGAACTTATTAAACGCCGTCTCAACAACTTCAAGTAGTTCTAGCCCCTGTGGGAGAAAGAGGATTTATGCAATCGACAACACGATGACCAGTCTTATTCACCACCTCTGATGGCACACTTAATCAGTGGCCTTGCTTCTCTCATTAGTGCTTGGAGGATTGAGGAGCCCTCTGAGCATGAGCCACCTCCATTAATCCTCCTCCTCCATTCCTCATTCCAGATCTGTGTGGAAATCAGAGAAGCAGTGGGAGGAACCTTCTTCGCACTCACTGTCTGAAACCGCATAGTATGATACTTAATATTTCTCCATTATATGCGCACTATATATGGCACACATTATGAGCATACAATATACACTATATGGTCAAAGCTTTATGTTGCCATGTCTCATTTTAATAATGTTTTTATTCAGTAAACATTTGTACTTTACTATAGACATATTATATCTTTTTCTTTCAGCTGTTGTCTGCTGGCAGAAACAAAGTTCACATACAGTTAACCAGAGCTGATTTTGTATGTTAAAAATGATGCATTTGGGGTTAAAGAGTAATTAGAAAAGGAGAAATGTGAATGTATGAGAAAATACAAATCAATTGAAGAACGTTTCATAAGTTTTTCCTCAGACATTTGTGTTATTTTCACATAATAGTGCCTATTAGCATTACCGCTTTGTAACCATTACCCAGAGATGGTCTTATGTTTAATACACAAGGTTGTGACTATAGATAACGAATTAATTATTCATTCTGACTTTTACTTGGGCTTCATCTCTGATTGATTTTACACTGAATTTGGCAGTGGAAGAAATTTGCTCTGTCAGTAAAGCAGAACATTACCTCATCTCATATCCATCATTTCCATGCAAGATGAAATCAGCTGGATGCACAAGCTGTTGGAGTGAATCATTGCATTAAATTCAGCAAGTCTTTGGATATGCCTTGGCTCTGCCCGCTGCATTTACATTGCATTTATTTAATTGGCATGCAAACTATCTTAAATGACTTACAAGCTGGGTGAACGGTGGCTTAGTGGTCAGCATGTTTGCATCACACCACCAGGGTTTGGGGTGTGCGGAGTTTGCATGTTCTCCACGTGCTTTAGGGGTTTCCTCTGGGTACTCCGGTTTCCTCCCCCAGATCAAAGACATGCATGGTAGGCTGATTGGCATGTCCAAAGTGTCCATAGTGTATGAACGGGTGTGTGAATGTGTATGTGAGTTTGCCCTGTGGTGGATTGGTGTACCCCGCCTTGCGCCCAATGCTCCCTGTGATAGAGTCCAGGTTCCCCAGGACCATGTATGATAAGCAGTATAGACAATGGATGGATGGATGGACGGATGGACGGTCTTACAAGCTCCCTAGCAGAACTGGAATTTGAATCTGTCTGGAACAAAAAAGAACTCGTAAAAAACTTTTTTTTTTATATGAGTGTAGCATAGATCTTAACATCTAGACTACCACTACCATGTGCTAATCATTAACCCTGGCTAATTTTTATGCTAATAATGCACATCATGATTCCTGTTTCTGAATTTTCTTCTGTTCAGTGTTTCTGGTCATGTTTGTCTGTTTTTGCTTCATGAATATGGATTCACCTTCTGTCCATTAACCTTTTTCTTCCCAAAAGTCTGGTGAAAAATGAATGCATTGTTTAAATGTATTTATTTTGTTATATTTACATACTGGGGTATGGTGGGTTTCACAGATGTTCCTTTCTTACCATAAGTACGAAAAAAATGGCGAAAGTGTATATTAGGATATTAGTAGTGAAAAACAAAAATTTGCATCCTCATCGCGGAATGTGATATAAAAATTCTTTAATAACTTGTATGCACATAATTTGCATTAATAATGGCCTGCAGCGTTTTTCATATCCTCTCAGCTTTGCTTTTGAATCCTATTAGTTGTAATATTCAGCTTCAACAATAGTCTACTCCATCTTATACATTTTTCTGTTGATTTCAGATGCTGGATTGTTGTCAGACTGCAGCGTACAGACTATTTACACTATGTGGTTAAACGTATGTGCACACCTGACCATCCCACGCATTTGTGTGGAATTGTTGACACAAAGTTGGAAGCACAATTGTATATATATATATATAACTTATTTATGTACCATATTTTCTGCACCATAAGGCGCAGTCTCAATTACGGGGTCTATTTCTGTACTTGACCAATAGATAAGGCGCACCGTGTTATAAGGCGCATGCTAAAACATACGGTTGTTATGCCTCGTCCAGCAGATGGCACCCCAGCATGAACTAACTCTAGACACATACGCCTCGGCCAGCAGATGGCACACCAGCATGAACTAACTCTAGACACGTACGCCTCGGCCAGCAGATGGCACCCCAGCATGAACTAACTCTAGACACATACGCCTCAGCCAGCAGATGGCACCCCAGCATGAACTAACTCTAGACACGTACGCCTCGGCCAGCAGATGGCACCCCAGCATGAACTAACTCTAGACACGTGACCTATTGTTTTGGATTCGGTTGGATTCGGTGATGATATCTCAGCTGTGTCATGTTTGGTTTGATTATGTTGGGTATTTAAACCCCTCAGGGCTAAGAGCACATTGCGTGTTATTGTTCTTTGTTTGAAGGTTTGCCAAATGAAGTATGGTTAGCCTTAGCCGAAGCCAGTATGGTTAGCCTTAGCTTGTTTGTTTTTGTTCTTAAATAAAGACGGTTCTCCTGCACTTAAGATGACGGAAACAAAACAGTGAGTTAAGTTGAACTTTATTCAACAAATGTTGTTTTGCAGCATACCGGTAGTATACAGTACCTACCGGAGGCGTTGCGGAGGTAAGCATACACTGTACGTATTACGTAATGTTCTCTGATTGGTTTATTGCTGCCAGCGTACGTAGTGTACGTATTACGTCCCTGTGTCAGCGGGAAATGGTCCGACAGTCAATCAACCGGAGCGTTTACCAAAGTCGCACAACATTTTTACAGATTTTGGAACTCAGTCCACACATAAGTCGCACGACAGATTTTTGAGAAATTATTAGGCGCACGACAGATTTTTGAGAAAATTTAAGGCTTTTAGCTGTGTCTTATAGTGCGGAAAATATGGTATATTAAATGGTAAATGGCGCACTTATATAGCACTTTTATCCAAAGCGCTTTTCACTGTGTCTCATTCACCCATTCACACACACACTCACACACCAATGGTAGCAGAGCTGCCATGCAAGGCACTAACTTGCCATCAGGGGCAACTTGGGGTTCAGTGTTTTGCCCAAGAACACTGGAGTCACGTGGGCCGGGAATCGAACCTCCAACCCTACGATTAGCGGAACAACCCGCTCTACCAACTGAGCCACAGCCGCCCTTAATATATATATATATATATACAGTATATAGGCTCGAGTTCTTCCACTCCAGCCTTGGCAAACCATGTCTTCAAAGTGTACAGTGGAATTTTCATGCTGGAACTAGATTGGGCCTCTTCGTTCCAGTGAAGGAAATTTGTAATGCTACAGCATACATAGACCTCCGTCCTGCAGAGAGCCTGAACGCCGACGGCACCCCAGGTCTCCTCACCTCACCTCACTTCAGTAATGCTCTTCTGGCTGACTAATCCCACATGAATGCTCATTTGTCCCCAGAATATAAAGAGATTATAATATATTTTGAGTACACTACATAATATTTCCCTCATGGCCTTGATTATCCTACTTGTACTGAACCATTACATACTGTATGTTTACATGCTGCAGCCACCACCTCGCATTCATTACCAGTTCTTTTTATTATACATACGAAAACTTAAAACTTCCATTTCGTATTAATTAAGCACCAAGTGAACCAAAACATCAGTGCAGGAAAGTTCTAGGCAGAAAAATAGGAAAGAACATTTAAAAAAGCCGAGCGGAGAAATCTGTCAGCTTGCTGTTTGCCACCTGGGAGAACAGACGCCAGAGCACCGACATCAGGAAATGTAGGCCAACATTTTTAGCAAATCATTCGTAAAAACAGCTTGATGCCAACTCCCAGTGTGCTCCTATATAAAAATGAGTTGGAAACGTATTTTCTCATGGCTGTAATTACTGCAATAATTTCAGCACCGCACATTGATTTATGCACAGCTTCCTGATGGTCGAAGCACGAAATTAAAGTGCGTGCCCGCCTGCTGCTGGCTCGTTCGACCCAGTAAAAGCGAACAAAATGGAAAAGTTGTGAGGTCGTGCTGCCTGCTAGGGTTTGATTGAAGAGCTCTTATTATAATTCGTTCTAACAAGTGAGTGTTGGAGGCAGTGAGATAATTGTCGTGTGAAAGTGCTAGCAGTGAGAATCCGGCTCGAGGAAGATGGGCGTGATTACAGCCCCAAGAAAAAGAAGAAGACAACGAGGCAGAGGCCCCGCGTGTTCCTAGGGCTCGGCTCTCAGCCTCATTAGCACCGAGACGGCACAGCTTCAGCTCTAACACACTCACGAAGCCTCACATTCTGCTCACAGCACTCGCACTCACGTCTGCATGCTTCCAATCATGAGCCCAAGGAGAAGGAGAGGAATGTAGGGACGTTTTGAAAGATTCTATTTAGATGTCTGCAATGTGTACAGATGGCAGATTAGTTCTAAAGCATATAATTAATTAATTAACCAATTTGTATAGCGCTTTTTACAATGGACATTGTCTCAAAGCAGCTTTACAGAAATATCATTTTACATTTTACATTTACAAGCGACTTACAAATGAGAGTACACTCACACACCAATGGTAGCAGAGCTGCCATGCAAGGTGCTAGCTTGCCATTGGGGGCAACTTAGGGTTCAGTGTCTTGCCCAAGGACACTTCGGCATGGGATCACCCGCCAACCCCACGATTAATGGATTAGTGGACAAACCGCTCTACCGACTGAGCCACAGCCGCCCCATATAACGCTTCATATTTTAGGTTATGGTCTTACAATGTATAAAACATTCATTCACACTGATTGAATGTGTTTTCTTTATCTGGAACTGTTCTATTGCGGCCTGATTTTATGTAATATTTGAATCTCTTGAGTGACTCGAATCATCTGAGGATGTTGAGATTCCTTTTGTTCCGTCACACTTCCTCATAGCGCGAAATGATGCATCATCCATGCATACTAATTAATCCAACTAGGAAAATCTGCTGTGCCTTGGCTGATGTGCGAAGTGAAGCAGGCGATGGGATTTTGCTATAGTTACAACATCGAGGTCCATCACATCACCGTGAAGAGATTTGCATTTAAATAAACTTCTGTTTTGCAAGAGTCAATAGGAAGAAGGGTTTTTTTTTTTTTCTACGGTTGTTGGGCCTACTTCCTCGCTGGGCAACTACAAATAAAAGCAAATAGATCAGACATGAAATCTGCTTGTCCCGGGTGCTTGGGCTACTGATTTGTCAAATCCGGATAATGTTTTCTGAAATGACCAAAATTCCATCCTTCTGCATATTCGGGGCAAGATGTGCATCACAATCACAATCGCAGTTAAAGCCTCCTTCTGTTCACATCTGTCGAACATGAGTACAGCGAAAAGGTCTCATTTACAGACTAACATCACTGTGAAAGACCATGCAAAACTATTTTAATGATAATGAGGTTTTTATTGGTCACATGTACATTATAGCACAGTGAAATTGTTTTCATCACGTACCCCAGCATGTGAGGAAGTTGGGGTCAGAGTGCAGGGTCTGACATGGTATAGTGCCCCCTGGAGCAGAGATGGTTTAGGGCGGCTGTGGCTCAGTCAGTAGAGCGGGTTGTCCACTAATCCACTAATCGTGGGGTTGGCGTTTCGAATCCCGGCCGAAGTGTCCTTGGGCAAGACACTGAACCCTAAGTTGCCCCCGATGGCAAGCTAGCACCTTGCATGCAGCTCTGCTACCATTGGTGTGTGAGTGTGCACTTGTAAGTCGCTTTGGATAAAAGCGTCTGCTAAATGAATAAATGTAAATGTACTTTACATTGTAACACAGTGTCATTTCTTCAGTGTTGTCACATGACAAGATATCATCAAATATATACACACATGTGAGGGGTGTACTCACTTTTGTGAGATACTGTGTATATATATATATAACAGTATTATTAAAGTTAATTTCAGCGCTAAAAGATTCGGTTGCTGAGCGCGAGGAGGCGCTTACACATGATGTAAATGTAAAATGATATTTCTGTAAAGCTGCTTTGAGGCAATGTCCATTGTAAAAAAGCACTATACAAATTGATTAATTATAATTAAACTAAGGGCCTTGCTCAAGGGCCCAACAGTGGCAGTGTGGCAGTGCTGGGGCTTACCCCTGACCTTCTGATCAGTACCCCAGAGCCTAAACCACCAAGCCACTCCTGCCCTTTTTTTTCCAGTTCAAGTAGTTTTCTAAAAAAATAATAATAATAAATTAAAAAATTAAGCGGTAAGAAAAACCCTGAAGCACAGGGAGAACAGGAAATCTCCACACACACACACACACACACACACACACACACACACACACACACACAGAGTATTATTGTTTATATGTTTTGTTTTGCTTCTCTCATTAGTGCTTTGGAGGATTGAGGAGCCCTTGGTGCTTGGAGTAATGTTTGGTAAGTAGAAATGTTTATTTCAGAAACAGTTTATGAAAGGAGTCTCCAGTGTCAGTACGTTTTCAGATACAGGAATGTCTGCAGGAAGGAGGGTTTCACAATAGCATAGCATTTT
The DNA here is from genome assembly GCA_022414735.1 of Noturus placidus. NCBI lineage: Eukaryota > Metazoa > Chordata > Actinopteri > Siluriformes > Ictaluridae > Noturus > Noturus placidus. The sequence continues at coordinate 347,567 of JAFFST010053941.1, forward strand.
TGTCTTAGTAACTCAATTCCACAACATAAAATGTCACTACAAACGGATTTGTTATCTGAGGAATAAAACACTTCATCATGTGCTGGTGTAAGAAACGATGAACTTTGTGGTGGTAACAGTAACGCTGCGTCACGCTGAGCTGGATCATGCCACCCTGCTGTTGATTATTTTCCTGTAACAGCACACCAAGCGTTCAAATCTTTTATTCCGTACCAGGATTATGAGCCATCACGAAATGCATCTTGGCGATAATTTATCTGCAGAAGGTTCCTAGCGAGCGCTCTGCGTGTCAGATCTCCGCCATCTCAGCGGAAATTTCCCGAAAGCCAAAAACACACTCTGGAAAGAAATCAGACTTTGAATAATGTGAGCTGTAGGTTTGTTTCCTCTAGTAACACGACCTCATATTACTGCAGACGAGCTTTATGAGGTGACTCGCCCCCATGGAAACCCCAGGACGTGTGCACTGGAATGAATCCCTGTTGCTGTACAGTGGCGTGCCATATTCATTACACATACCACAACTCAAATCCATGTCTCGACACACGCGCAAACTTGTTTACTTCCTCATCCGTCATCCTTTTGTTGAAGGATTGTCTGGGTCTGTACCTCATCGATCGAACTCAGCTTCAGAGGTCTTACATGCAGACAGGCGTAAAGTGTGTGTGTGTGTGTGTGAGTGTGGTGAAGTGCACAATCTCTGCTTTATCATTACTTGGAAGACATCGAGACATCTTCAGCTGGCTCTAGAATTCACAACCCTGAATTTCTGTAGTTTGTTGAAGCTCCTTGAAATCATACACAAGCCCTCATAGCCATCTGCTCCAATTTGTTGTCTGAGAAGAATGAAAAATGACATTTTATCCATTGTGTGAAGACGTTTTTCTCTATTCTATAAGGAATTGAGTAGCAGTGGGGAAGAGTTTCCAAACAATAACACTACTAGTCGTCCTCAAGTCAGTCCTAATATTTAACACGGACAGTTATCACTGGCAAAAGATCTCAATCAACTTGTGAAAAAAACGCCATCTGCTTTTAATTCCATTTCCTTCAACACTTTAACGTCCCATAATGCTACCTCCTCTATATGCTTAAACCATGCAGCATGCTAGCAATCAATTATTATTTTATACACTCCTTTCCTGGAGCGTCAGAGTCGACCAGCACATCACGCCATGCAAACTAATTAATCTCTTAGCAATGTGGTCACCTAAGGCCAGGCACTACATTAAATATGAGCTCGAGAAGAAGGTAGCGAGCAGGAGCGGAAGATGCAGAGTAATTTCAACAAGGCTTTACACTGAATGATTTGGATTCTGAGGTGAGTCGAGGACGTGCTGTTTACGCTTCGTATCCAATTTACAATGCCTTGGACAGAATCGAGGGCTGAATGGGAAAAGCTAAACTTCTAGACAATGATGTTTGATAATTTTCTCAAACAGACATCAAGTTTACAAATGCGGTTATCGTTGTTTAGTCCATTAATTGGATTGTTACAACAATGAACCATTGCAGAGCCAAGCAGACTGAGATTCTCCTGTAAGTCAGAATGCGTAAGTTAAAAGGTCTCTATTTAGTATTCCCTAATGCCATCTTAAGGGCTGTTATATAAGTAAGTGAGTTCAAATGTTAGATTAGATGAGGAACCTGGACCAGGGAAGGCGAGGGACACCCTGGAAAGGGTGCCAACCTACCGCAGGGCACAATTGCAAACTACGGACAATTCGGAAATGAGAATCATCCAACGATGCATGTCTCTGGATTGGGCGAGACATTGCAGAGAACACGCAAGCTTCACGCACACACCCGACCTCCCAGCCTCTGAGGTGTAAGACAAACGTGCTAACCACCAGGTCACTGTGCCCCCTGTTCATATAAGTACTTAAAAATAAATAAATAAACAAATAAATAAATAAAAACACTGTTACGTTCCATTTTTTAAATTGCTAGTGTGAAAACGGTCAGGATTTTTTAGTTCACGCTATCCTTGAAGCTTCTTCAGGGTTTGAGCATGATCCTCAAGGCCAGGTTACAATGATCTCTCCTGCTTAAAGCCTAATTTCCCGCAGATAAGACAATAACAATGGCTTTCAAATTAAGCTATGGGCTCAGGTTTCATTCCAAACACCTGACACACATGAGAAATGGATTTGAAAGAGATTAGACATGTCAGGCTTGCAAACACGTTCAGACCTCAGGAGCACATTAGCATGTATATAATGCACGTATTTGTGAAGTCTTCAGCTATTCCTCGTCCTCTGCTGGAATTTAGGAGGTAGAGATAATCACAGTGTTGATGAAGAGCATCTTGGATCCTGGTGGAACATAATAATGAGCTTGACCTATGACTCACTGTGTTTTAGCTACAATCGTTTGGTTTCATTTGATACAATGATACAATGATACAATTCTTTTTTTTTATTATTTTTAGAATATTAATATGTTTTGACATATGTGCGAGCAAAGAGTCCGTCTCTCAGGGACGTGCAGCATGTATTTGCAAGGGCCTGGAGATGAGTAGCCTACACACACTATGACTCTGTTTACCCCTCTGGCGCTTACTCTATACCGAACAATCACTGAATCACAATAAACACAGCACGGAGCTGGAGATCCGCTGAGATGCCAGCTGCAGTATCATTTCGAAGGGGTTTTTTTTTCCCCCTCTTCCATTCCTCCAATTTCATGGGAAATCAAATGGAGAGGTGGAAAGCTCACCAGTGTTATTGCAGAGTGTGTATTCAGCTCACACCGCTTGTGGATTAGTTTATCAGAGACATTAGTTGACTGTCTCACAAGCCACTCATGCCACTTTTGCCATTCAGTAGTTCTAGTATAGAAGTAGCTTGCGAATGAAGAAAATAATGTATTCCATTAGGATTTTTTTTAATCGGCTTCTCGGCAGACCGAGGGCCTGCATGCCTCAATGCATGCTCTTTGCTTTTAATTAAAATCAGTGATTGCATTTCAGAATAAAGCCAATACCGAATGTTTAGTCTTATTTAGATTCTGAAAGATGTCTAATAGACCCAAGGTCACACTGGGGATGGAATCCAAAGCTCTTACTTGATCCCAACACAATTAACTGGCTTTAGCTGGAAACACACTCTTGAGAGGTTTAAACATTTGAGCTGATCTGTTTCCCCCAGAAGGCACGTGCCGTATATTATTTATTTATTTTTTAATCCACTTACAGGTGCTTGTTCTAATATGAATTGTGGTAAGAAATTGTAAGGGACTTGTTTGGTAGATGAGCCACATAAACCAATATGGAGACCATTGTGTAGCATTTATGAAAGGAGTTTCCGGTGTCAGTGATTTGTAGCATGTGGGCGGCTGTGGCTCATTCGGTAGAGCGCGTTGTCCACTAATTGTAGGGTCGGTGGTTCGAATCCCGGCCCGGGTGATCCCATGCCGAAGTGTCCTTGGGCAAATCACTGAACCCTAAATTGCCGCCAATGGCAAGCTAGCACCTTGCATGGCAGCTCTGCTACCACTGGTGTGTGAGTGTGTCTCTCTCATTTGTAAGTCGCTTTGAATAAAAGTGTCTAATAAATGTAGCAGTCAGATCTAAAGCTGTAACTAATTGATCTGAAAAGGCTTTACGAGTTCATGGTAACGTTTATAGCTGGTAAAACATACTACTCAACCATAACATTTAAAACCACTGACAGGTGACATGAATAACATTGATTATCTTATTACAACGGCACCTGGCAAGGGGTGGGATATATCAGGCAGCAAGTGAGCAGTCAGTTCTCAAAGTTGATATTTTGAAAGCAGGAAAAATGGGCAAGCGTAAAGATCTGAATGACTTTGATAAGGGCCAAATTGTGATGGCTAGATAACTGCTTCAGAGCTTCTTCAAAATGGAAGGTGTTGTGGGGTGTTCATGGTATGCTGTGGTTAGTACCTACCAAAAGTGTTCCAAGGAAGGACAACCAGTGAGCCAGCAATGGGGTTATGGGCGCTGAAGGCTCATTGAAAAAGTTAATGCTGGCTATGATAGAAAGGTGTCAGAGCATACAGTGGCACCAGGATGCATCATGCATCATGCATGATGCATCATGGGGCGGCTGTGGCTCAGTCGGTAGAGCAGGTTTTCCACTAATCCACTAATCGTGGGGTTGGTGGTTCAAATCCCGGCCCGGGTGATCCCATGCCGAAGTGTCCTTGGGCAAGACACTGAACCCTAAGTTGCCCCCGATGGCAAGCTAGCACCTTGCATGCAGCTCTGCTACCATTGGTGTATGAGTGTGTCTCATTTGTAAGTCGCTTAGGATAAAAGCGTCTGCTAAATGAATTAATGTAAATGTAAATGTAATTTGGGAAGAAGGCAAGCTGGCATAGACAGTGTGATGCTCTAGGCAATGTCATGCTAAACCTGGGTTGTAGCATTCATGTGGATGGTACTTTGACACGTAAACATTGTTACTGAACAAGTGTACCACTTCATGACAATGGTATTCCCTAACCACAGTGGCCTCGTCAACCCTGCCACACTCAAATGACAAAGTGTCCAAGGTGTTGACTTGGCCTCCAAATTCTCCAGATCTCAATCCTATCGAGCGTCTGTGGGATGTCCTGAACAAACCAATGTGGTCCATAGAGGTCCCAGGTCGCAACTTACAGGACTTTACCTCTTGATGCCGCTAACCTCTTGGTGCCAGATACAACAGCACACCTTCAGAGGTCTTGAGGAGTCCATGTCTCGACGGGTCAGAGCTGTTTTGGTGGCACACAATATTACCCAGGTGGTTGTAATGTTATGGCTGATTGTTTCATTAATATTCTACATCATTGAATGTAAATATAATTGAATAACAAGTCTTATTCTTTATTGAAGAAAAAATGCTTTGGAAAATATGCTATGGTATAAGACGAATAAACGCTTTGGGGTGTGTGATTATTGAACGATCTGGTAAATATAACTCTGCTCCGTGCGATGCTTGAAATCCATATCTGGTGTCAGTTGGTGTCATGTTGTACAGCAGTAATACATGGCCAAAGTTTTTCCATATTTTCTGCTTCTAGAAAAGGTTTACCGTCTAACATAAAGCATTGTCAAGGCCAAATGCCATCCTAATGTGAATTACTGTGCAGGAGATGGGCTGGAGCTGGATGATAATTAAATTTCAAACCCTGTATTGTCCCATTTTTGGCAGTGAGTGAGAGCAGAGATTGAAAGGCCTGTTCTCTATAGAGCACCTCATACATATCTCAGTCTCCATCTTTTCCTTCACAGGGCTAAATCCAAGCACTCTGACCCTGAAGCACACTGTACGATTCATCTCAACCCAATCTGTATGCATTTATTCCTCTCCCTACTACGGTTAACCGACACCTTTCAGGTTTACAGATGTTGCATTGTGGATTCACTTCTATGCGTGGATATATGCATAGAAGACTTTCTTGAGTCTTCAGGTTTTGTAGTTTTACAGCAAAAATCCCAAGTGTTGAATAAACGCCCAGAGTGTTCATTTGTGTCCAACTGGACATATAAACCTACGAGTATATGTAAACAGAAACATATAAACACTTCAGGGTGTTAAGTCAACAGTAGGAATTTTGCTGTGTTCTTACCATATGCTCACACTTGTATGCACTTGCAAGAGACAAGTCCCTCAATGTTGGGTTCTTGTTTCATGTAACGACCCATAAAGTTGTCACTTGTGTGCGTTGACTGTCCAGCAATATCGGTGTACTCACTTTTGTTGCCAGCGGTTTAGACATTAATGTCTGTGTGTTGAGTTATTTTGAGGGGACAGTAAATTTACACTGTTACACAAGCTGTACACTCACTACTTTACATTGTAGCACAGTGTCATTTCTTCAGTGTTGTCACATGACAAGACATCATCAAATATTTACACACATGTGAGGGGTGTACTGACTTTTGTGAGATACTGTGTATATATATGTATAGTGAATAACAGTATTATTAAAATTAAATACACTATATATATATA
>JAFFST010053941.1:353634-374622 GCA_022414735.1 Noturus placidus
GTTGCCCCCAATGGCAAGCTAGCACCTTGCATGGCAGCTCTGCTACCATTGGTGTGTGAATGTGTCTCATCTGTAAGTCGCTTGTAAAATGTAAAAAATGATATTTCTGTAAAGCTGCTTTGAGTCAATGTACCATTGTAAAAAGCGCTATACAAATTATTAAATTATTATTAAAAAAAAAAATATATATATATATATATATATATATATATAAAGCTTTATGTTTCTTCGTAATATCCCTATGCACATTTTATGAGAGGTTATATATAAGACAGGGTAAGATGAAACCATGGCTATACGTTTTTCTTCCATTTTTGCACAACATTCAGTAAATTGGGTTTAAATTGCAGGTACGAATTAAATTACAGAGTGGGGAACTGTAGAAATTTCAGTCTACAAGCCACAGGATTGGTCCAAGGAATCACTTGGATTTGTCACTTTACATAAATAAATGAACAGTTTGCAGTTGCAGCTCCACTATACGGTTTGTGTGAACACAGGGTAACAATTGACACAACTAAAGAGTGGATAGGGTTATATTTAGGTGGGGTTAAATTTCTGCCTTCTCTTACAAATTCCCGTGAATGAAGCACAACCTTATTGTTCCTTGAGAATCCTTGGACCTAACATGATTTTAGGTATTTACTGTTTCATTGTGTCTAATGCAAAAAAAAAAAAAAAAAAAAAAAAAGACAATACTACAAGGGCACACCTTAAAAAGAAGTGAAGTTAGGGTTCTGGATTAGGAGAATGCATTGCTTTTATCATTTGTCTCAGGTTTAGTAACTTGAGATGATGTCCTATAAAAGAAAAATAGTATTGTGGCTTTTTTTATGCTAAAAAGGAATAGCTTAAGGAACATTATTCCATTGTTGTCAATGGCAGAGTGAACGGATTGAATCCAGGCTTTAATGTGAAGAGTTTAATGTGCTGCTGGTGATGATAGTTTAATTTCCAACTGAGCGTAGTTTACAGTACCAGAGGGAAATTAGACGTCTCTGTATTCGACTCAAAAACTCAGACAGGTCTTTTATATTTGACTCAACAGATCAGACAGTCTTTTGGTTTCCCTATCTTTGCATATAAGCTCAGACACGTCTATCAGACTTTAATGTTGGGTCGGAAATGTTGCATGTGGTGACTTGGTAAAAATGTCAGTCCTCTTTGGAATAAGGACTAAAAACCTCATACTGATATCGGAATATTTTAAATAGCAGGCTCGTCTTTAGGTCTTGTATCTTCTTATCCGAGTTCGTTTAAAAGGAAAATGGAAGTCCGGATGTCACTGAAAATAACTTGCTGTACTGTTCTATCAAATGCACAGGTAAAACAAAATAAATGTATTACGTATATTAAAATAAGAGAAGCCATGATTATGAATCAAACTTTAGTGTCATCGTGTTGATCAGTATGAGCAGGTGTAGAATTACTGCTAGTAAATTAGCTCACATTCGTTTATAATTAAAGGTTTTTAAACATCAACCTCAAACAATTTGCATTTCAGATTTAGTTTAAAAGCGTTGATGCAAGTTATTTTTTTTATTTTTTTATTTTTTTCCATGAGTACTATGAATGTTCCATCCAGCCATCTTCTATACCACTTATCCTTTCATTCAGGGTCACGGGGAACCTGGAGCCTATCCCAGGGAGCACTGGGCACAACGCGGGGTACACCCTGGACAGGGTGCCAGTCCATCACAGTGCACAATCACATACACACTCACACACCCATTCATACACTAGACCATTTAGACACGCCAATCAGACTACCATGCATGTGTTTGGACTGGGGGAGGAAACCGGAGTACCCGGAGGAAACCCCCGACGCTGTTGTAGTAAAATAATCAACAACAGGTTGAATTTTTTTTTACTTTTACTTATAGATACATATAATGTTGTGGAATGTCTGCAAGGCAAGTTTACATTTACATTTAGCAGACGCTTTTAACCAAAGCGACTTACAAATGAGACACACTCACACACCAATGGTAGCAGAGCTGCCATGCAAGGTGCTAGCTTGCCATTGGGGGCAACTTAGGGTTCAGTGTCTTGCCCAAGGACACTTCGGCATGGGATCACCCGGGCCGAGATTTGAACCACCAACCCTACGATTAGTGGATTAGTGGACAACCCGCTCTATCGACTGAGCCACAGCCAACCCTAATTAGTTCCTGTTGGTGTTCCTTCACCAACCATGTTTTTTTTTCTCCCTCTCTTGAAGTTAATAAGATAAAAATGCAATTTTACTGAGAAACCAGAACGTGCTAAGCCTTCTGTTCTGAAAAATTGTGCTGATAGTGAAGACTTCTTTCATAAACAGTTCCCTCATTACACACAAATTCACCATATGAATGATTATACACTTCCTTTTGTTCATTGTAATACTTAGATTATATGGAATATCCACCATACAAGGCCATGCGAATGAGCAGTTAATATAGAAATGATACCATATTAGAACGAGCGTGTTAATATTAACCTGTGATTTGTCTTACATCTGGAACTACTGTCAGAGCTGTTGTTATCGAAAATGAGTCAACACCCTCTGACTAATCAGAATCAAGATGTCAGCAGCACTGCAGTATATTCAACATCAAACTAAATATTAACCCTGAAGCATATTTAATTGTTTGCCATTTGTATATTGATTTGCTCCATTTAAGAAGATTAAGGTATTATGACTTTTTACTATGACCTTAAAGCAGTATCCTGATCCAGTGTCCAGAAGATTTAGTTTTCCGAGCATGTGCATCCTTTTTCCTTTATCCTTTATCCGGTCTGCCTTCGCCGGCCACGAGTGACCAGCGCAGACCACGACGATCTGCCCAGGTCTGCCTATCCTGGGCGAGCCCCATCCGCTGAGACCCCTGTCGTCCTCCTTGCAGTCGGGATCAGACCTCGGCTTGCAAGGCCACTAGGTGTGCATGTGCATAACACACACAAACCATATGTTGATATTTCATACATTCATCTATGTACTTTTCAGAACACACAGTGACAGATGGTGGAACGTCTGCTAAAAAAGCTAATAAACATCTGTTTGTTTCCTCGCAGAATTACACAAGAATTAGTGTTCATGATCAGCGACGTACACTTTTAGTACGCTATAGGATCCCTAAAGGCACCCCACTAACTGTTTCTTGGCTGGCCTAACTCCATCAAAGAGGTGTTAGTGAGCCATCCAGGTCACGACACCATGGCAGGTTTTTATCAAATTAAATATACAGATTGAACAGGCCTTAGATGTGTAGGAGAACAACAAGAAGGGAGGGGGTAAAGGAGAATGGCGATAAATATGAAGGAGGACCAATGTCCTCTGTGTCTGGGAGTGCTACCACCACTGACATTGGTGTGTTCACTGTACCAAAACACAAGCAATGAGAAATACAACATCTCCAGAAACTAGCCACAACTGGCTATGCATAATATGAAACACATGGATGAAAATAAAATGTATTAAATGATCATTGATTCCTCCCCCAGTCCAAACACAAGCATGGTAGACTCATTGGCGTGTCTAAAGTGTCTGTAATGTATGAATGGGTGTGTGAGTGTGTATGTGATTGTGCCCTGCGATGGACTGGCACCCTGTCCAGGGTTTACCCCGCCTTGTGCCCGATGCTCCTTGGGATAGGCTCCAGGTTTCCCCGTGACCCTGAAAAGGAGTAAGCGGTTGTAGATGGATGGATGGATGGAAGGATGATCATGGAATCAGAACCAAATATTTCCTAGATCCCTCTGAGAAAACAATTAAGGGATGCCCATGGAACCCTGGAACCCTAGACCAGTGTGTTTCTCTATAAGTGAGAGATCTAAGAGGACGTAAAACACCCATAGGGAACCACGAACCCCTTTAGAAATCCAAACGTGTAGACTTTCAGTAGGCTTAGTTAGTCATGCACTTAGTTAGACAGGTATGGAGATGAGTTGAGTGACAAGGCGGAACCAGAACTCCGTATTTCTTCATCTGAAGATGTTCTGCTTATAAAATTCATCTGATGTGAAAATCCTGTCTCCAGATGTCTCCTTTCACCCTTTGCATCTGGCTAAAGCACTATTTTGGTGTGAAAGTCAACAGAACCATTTAGCATTCAACCGGTTCTTGAAGAACCCTCAAATTATGGCACACTTATATAGCGCTTTTATCCAAAGCGCTTTACACTGTGTCTCATTCACCCATTCACACACACACACACACACACCAATGATAGCAGAGCTGCCATGCAAGGCGCTAGCTTGCCATCGGGAGCAACTTGGGGTTCAGTGTCTTGCCAAGGAGACTTCATGTGGAGTCATGTGGGCTGGGAATTGAACCGCCAACCCTATGGTTAGTGGACAACCCGCTCTACCACCTGATCCACAGCCGCCCATCATTTATTTCCATCCACAAGATTTTAACACCATTGAATGACAAGTTATAATGTGGACAATGGACCAGTGCTCTTAAACATGGTTTTCATCGATGGTGCCATGAAGTTTCCTGATGTTATGTGTAAAAGCTCGATAACCGTTGACAGTTAAGCCAAGATGTCATCCATGATGTTTGTTTGATCTGAAGTCATTTTTATTCATAGGAAATTCTGCACGCGGAGCATGGTGGCTTAGTGGTTAGCACGTCCTCCTCCCACCTCCAGGGTCCGGGTTTCGAGTCCCGCCAGGGCCATGTGTGTGTGGAGTTTGCATGTTCTCCCCGTGTGTCAGGGTTTCCTCCGGGTACTCCGGTTTCCTCCCCCCGTCCAGAGACATGCATGGTAGGCTGATTGGCGTGTCTAAAGTGTCCGTAGTGTATGACTGTGAGTGTGTGTGTGATTATGTCCTGCGATGGACTGGCACCCTGTCCAGGGTGTACCCCACCTTGTGCCCGATGCTCCCTGGGATAGGCTCCAGGTTCCCCCGTGATGCTGAAAAGGAGTAAGCGGTTGAAGATGGATGGATGGATGGAAATTCTGCACAATCCCTGCTTTCTATTCCTAGATCATAGGCCAGGACTCTGAAATTGTGGTGGTCAGAACAAAATCTATAGTTTTGGGTGGGTTTTGATGACTGAAGGACATTCCAGTCGAAAGTATCATTAGGAAATTATTACATAAGTATTAATATATTGCGTTTTAGAAGCATTTCTCTTGGATTTCATAGACGTGTTTGTTGAAAATGTCACAGGTTTCTAAAATAAAGGACAAAACTTGTGCTAATGGCAGAATAGATTTCTCACCGGTCCCATTCTCTACACATTTCTCTCTTTGTTTTTTGTTTTTTCTTCTTCACTGAGGATTGCATTTAAAAGGAAAATGAAAATCCGATCTAAATGTTTCAGTCTGGGTGTAAATGTCACAGCGCTACCTCTGACTCACACGTGTTGCATTAAAAGAACAGAAGTGCCATAATAGCAGCTGCATAATGGCAAGGAAACAGCATTACTCTGCTTTGTATCTGAGGCCATGCTGTTAAGTGCTGTTTCACACAGTGGAAACACAGTACACATGTGGAAGTCGTCTGCCCTCTGAATGTTGCGCAGCCATTATATCAAGAAGGTCTATTCAGGGCAGCTTGAAGAAGAAGAAAAAAAAAACGGCCTGCAGCTGTGTGTGCTAAAAAGAGGCAGAGAGACAAACAACCCTCACGGACTCAAACCCATGCCTCCGACGTGAATGTAAACAAGTTCCTGCATGCACAACACACCAACGCTGTCAATCCCGACACCTTTTCTCTTGCTTATTTTGGTTAAGCTAGTAAAGATGGCCCCCTGAGTATGAGCCCACTCCATGCCTCCTTAATGAAGATGGCTTAAAAGGATTGCTGCACAGTGCCTTGTGCCTGATTGCTAATGGAATTGATTGTGGCAGCATTTTGACTGGGTGGATAATTACAGGCTCTCAATGCTGACTATGTGCTGTTTTCTCTTTTGCTTCAGTTCCTCAACACAGGCCTCGCTGTCTTTATCTACCCACACCACAAGCACCTAAGACCCGCTGGAATCCGTGTGAAGAGTCACCTAGAAGGAACAAACACTGAGAGCCTTTCATTGATTCCGCATGGCTTTATCAAACTTTAATCATTCTGATGAGGCTTTCTATTAGAAGCACAGATCCTTGAAATAATAGCAGCAGTCTTTTTCCAGACATTTCAGCACTGCTCCCATGATTGCAGTTCCATTTAACCCTTGAAAAAAATAGATGTTTTTCAACCTTGAATTTAAGAAAAAAATGCTTTCAAACATTTTAAAAAATATATTACTTATAAAAAAAATATTACTCAAAATTACTCGCGCGGTGGCTTAGTGGATAGCACGTTCGCCTCACACCTCCAGAGTCCGGGGTTCGAGTCCCGCCAGGGTCATGTGTGTGCGGAGTTTGCATGTTCTCCCCGTGTGTCGGGGGTTTCCTCCGGGTACTCCGGTTTCCTCCCCCAGTCCAAACACATGCATGGTAGACTGATTGTCGTGTCTAAAGTGTCCGTAGTGTATGAATGTGTGTGTGAGTGTGTATGTGATTGTGCCCTGTGATGGACTGGCACTCTGTCCAGGGTGTACCCCGCCTTGTGCCCGATGCTCCCTGGGATAGGCTCCAGGTTCCCCGTGACCCTGAAAAGGAGTAAGCGGTTGAAGATGAATGGATGGATGGATATTACTCAAACTCACGTAACAATATCTCAAATTGTATGTGATTTGTTTCATTAAAATGGCCACATTTTTGCTTTTAAATTACTAACAGAGTATGAGGTTTATTTTAGCATAGAGTTTGCACAACATGTGAAAACTAGTGCCCATGCTAATAACATGAGGATGATGAGGACGTTTTATTGATTTGCAGTAATTTGTTTTAATTCCTTTTTGTTTTCAGTCTATAATTTTGGTACTATCTAAGTGACCTCATCGGTCCTGATCGCAATATTATTGAAAATAAAGAAGAAAGAATGAGATAACTTCTCCTCGAGATCTTCAGGAGATTTGGATGATGCAATTCCCCAGTGAATATTGCAAAAATTTCATAGGGGTGAATGCGTTCAGCTTGAGTGAATGTTGTGGGACAGAATTCAAGTTTACAGTTTTAATAACCGATAAGGAATGACACATGGAAAAAATCGATTCATACATTAATACAAAAAAAAAAGATTTTCGAAGTATGTAACTAAATGATATGCAACAATCTGATCAAATTAGATAGATAGATAGATAGATAGATAGATAGATAGATAGATAGATAGATAGATAGATAGATAGATAGATAGATAGATAGACGGTTAGAAACAGAGATAGATAGATAGATAGATAGATAGATAGATAGATAGATAGATAGATAGATAGACGGTTAGAAACAGAGATAGATAGATAGATAGATAGATAGATAGATAGATAGATAGATAGATAGATAGATAGACAGATAGATAGATAGATAGATAGATAGATAGATAGATAGATAGATAGATAGATAGATAGATAGATAGATAGATAGATAGATAGATAGATAGATAGATAGATAGATAGATAGATAGATAGATAGATAGATAGATAGATAGATAGATAGATAGATAGAAACAGAGATAGATATCTGTATGGTTTAGGGAAGATGGCTGTGGGGCGAGTGAGTGTAAGAGAACTGGTGGATTAACTGAATCACCACCAACTGTACATGATTAAATGGGGCAAAAATGACTGTTGGTTTGTCCGAAAATGCACAATACATATATTCTATAGTGTATAGTGCACTAGACACTTTTATTATTTTATAGCTATGTCCAATAAACAAAGTGGTGTAAACCTGCATGCTCATAAGATCCTAAAATACACTGTTTACTTAGTAACTAATTGTTATTCATGGAGCACATTTAAATCCGGAAAAAGAACATGCTGGGTGTTTATTATGGCAATAGAAAAGAGAAGCCGCTGGCTTTTCTTCTTTGTATAGTGCATCCTGGTGCTATCTCTTCCCTCAACACACACACACACACACACACACACACACACACACACACACACACACACACACACCTGGCCATCAACATGATGTGATTCATCAGACCAGGTTACCTTCTTCCAATGCTCCATGGTCCAGTTCAGATGTTCACTTGCCCATTGTAGGTGCTTTCGCTGGTGGACAGGGGGTCAGCATGGGCACTCTGACCGGTCTGCAGCTACGCAGCCTCATATGCAACAAGTTGCTATTTTAGCAATTTCTGCTACTGCAGCTCTTCTATGGGCTCAGACCAGGATGAGCTAATCTTCACTCCCTACACGCATCAGTAAGCCTTGGGTGCCCATGACCCAGGCGCTGGTTCACCGGTTATACTTCTTTGGACCACTTTTGGTGACCACTGCATGCCGGGAACACCCTGCTGCTTTGGAGATCTCGTACCCAGTCATCTAGCAATAACCATTTGACCCATGTCAAAGTCGCTTGTCCATTTATTCTGCTTCCAATACATCAACTTCGAGAACTGACTGCTCATGTGTTGCCTTAAATATCCCATCCCTTGACAGGTGCCATTGTAACATGATAACATCAATGTTCTTTCAGTGGCTTTAATGTTATGGCTGATGTTATGAGAGAAAAGAAGTTGGAGAGCGTTGTTAAGGCAAAGGCTCAGGCTACAAGTTATTAGAGAATATTTTATGCCATGTTCAGAAAGCAAAAGTCTAACTGTGATTGTTTTGATTTTTTTTTTTTTAGTATTAGTAATGAGTGGATGTCTGTGAACCATAACGAGCTCAATTTCTCGCGTAGGAAGATACATTTTACGATTAACGGTGTGCAAACTTTTGCACTTGGCATACTGGGATAACAATCAACAGTGTGAAGAACAAAATAACTTGCCAGATGCACCTGCGCCTGCAGTGTGATGTAGTTGTTGTTCAAGTCTGGAGCAGTGTTAAAGACAGTCCTCAGGACAAAAGGCAGAAAACGAAAGAGTAGAGCCAGAGAGCAGTGTGTACTCGTACCTTCTTGTAATCTCTTTTCTACTGGAAAGAGAATGCCAGAGCACAAACATCCAATCCTAATCCATTGTATCTGCTCTTTCATTAAACTTTCTTCTCTCCACTCACCAAGTCAGACATGACTTTTTACTCCACGCCTCTCTCTGTATAAAGTTCTTGCCATGAACATCAAAAAGCGCAAAAAAACTTTATGACTGGCCAACAGTGACACATAACAGTCCCACGAAGAGATTGATTGGCAAGTTTAGGTAAACAGCATTGATAGTACATTATTGAGTTCATCCATCTTCAACCGCTTACTCCTTTTCAGGGTCACGGGGGATCCTGGAGCCTATCCCAGGAGGCATCGGGCACAAGGCACGGTACACCCTGGACAGGGTGCCAGTCCATCACAGGGCACAATCACGGACTGGGGGAGGAAACCGGAGTACCCCCAACACACGGGGAGAACATGCAAACTCCGCACACATATGGCCCTGGCGGGACTTGAACCCTGGAGGTGTGAGACAGACA
The DNA here is from genome assembly GCA_022414735.1 of Noturus placidus. Lineage (NCBI taxonomy): Eukaryota > Metazoa > Chordata > Actinopteri > Siluriformes > Ictaluridae > Noturus > Noturus placidus. The sequence continues at coordinate 363,080 of JAFFST010053941.1, forward strand.
TGCTAACCAGTAAGCCACCGTGCCACCCTACATTATTGAGTATTCCTTCTAAAATGTCATGAAAGAACAAAGAAGCTGTTCAATAAGAGCGTTATTTTGAGAAGAATCAGCTCTTAGAACAATCAAACATGACCTTTCTTTCATTTTTATCCATGAGATAAAGTTTTCCACCCTGTCCAGGGTGTACCCCGCATTTTGCCCGATGCTCCCTGGGATAGGCTCCAGGTTCCCCCGTGACCCTGAAAAGGAGTAAGCGCTTGAAGATGGATGGATCTCTGAGTAGGAACTACTACGCATCAGTCGTTACCCGAGCGCAGATTGCATGAGGGAACGTAAGCGTTCAGGAGAGAGTTGAGGTAGGCGGGTGCTGTTCCAGACAAGGTTTTGTACATGAGCATCAAGGCCTTGAATTAGAATTCATATCATATGGGGGAAAAAAAATACACCATTTACTGAATATTCATAATTTCTTTACATGTCAAAGCCATCCATGGCCTGGTGACATGGGAGAAAATTGGCCGACTAGGACGGACATTCTACATTGCCAATCAGTCATACTAGGCAGTTGATAGCATTATTCTTTGAGTGTGCCATGTGTGTCGCTCTGTGAGCAGCTTCACGTGTCTTCGAGGAAGTGCTGATTTCCAGTCCTGTATACAGAGAGGACGATCATGAGTAAATGTGGCACGCAGAGACTCATAGACGTCCTAGTGTGCAGTTCTCCCACAAGCTAACTTCAGTGCTCTGCGTCAGGCGAATGCTGATTGGTTGACCCGGAGGTGTGTCTGATTGCATACATGGAAACAGTTTGATGAGAAGTTGCGACATTTCTTAGGTGGATTTGAATCAAATCCAGATTCATATCGTTTTAATCAGAGTGAATGATTAAACACGCTCAGCACTACTGATAAAAAATGAAATAAATACAATGTTCGTCTAGAATGAAACTCGAGTGGGTGAACACAAGTGTGACTTCTCACGACGTAATTGCACCATGAGAAGTTGGCGTCTTTGCCTTCGACGTCACCATCATTAATTGATTCATTGTAGAAATGGACGTTAGCCCTGCATTAAGGGCGAGGGGTGTACTGGTGGGGGCGCACAGTGGCTTAGTGTTTAGCACGTCTGCCTCACACCTCCAGGGTCCGGGGTTCGAGTCCCGCCAGGGTCATGTGTGTGCGGAGTTTGCATGTTCTCCCCGTGTGTCGGGGGTTTCCTCCGGGTACTCCGGTTTCCTCCCCCAGTCCAAAGACATGCATGGTAGACTGATGAGCGTGTCTAAAGTGTCCGTAGTGTATGAATGTGAGTGAGTGTGTATGTGATTGTGCCCTGTGATGGAATGGCACTCTGTCCAGGGTGTACCCCGCCTTGTGCCCGATGCTCCCTGGGATAGGCTCCAGGTTCCCCGTGACCCTGATAAAGGAGTAAGCGGTTGAAGATGGATGGATGGATGGATGGATGGATGGATGGGTGTACTGGTGTTTGACAAGGACTTCATTTCTCTAATTCTCACAGTGATCCTGCAATACATGGTGACGACATAACACATGGTTTTATCTCCTGCTTTATCTTGACAGTCCAAAACTAATTCCTCTGAATAAAGTTTTTTCAGCCGAGTCCTCACTCTTGAGATGATACTTCCCCTCCCTACTATAGTCTAATGATGTTTTTATGTTCTCCCCTCATAGCAATTTATGCAATCCTCTTCAGAATCTCCAACGGCAGACAGCACAATTGTCTTCCTTCTTGGAGAAGAAACGTCTAAATCTGTCTAATAGCATTTCTTTTCGTTCATCTGGCGTTTTTACAGTTATAGAAGCTATATGTTATAGAACAAGGTCATTAATTCTTTAGGGAGTGAGATGTACAAAGTCGAGCCAGCTGTAATTGCAACAAAGCTCAATAGAAATGTGAGATGAGACTCCTGCTTATTCTGGTTTAATCTGGTGTTGTTATGATTCAAGTGCTGTGTTATATAACTACAGGTTGCACAATTATAATGCAGCAGTAGGGGTGTGGCCAGGCACCAGTGTGAAGTAAGGTAAGTCAAGGAAAATGTGTGTGTGTGTGTGTGTGTGTGTGTGTCTCTGTGTGTTTGTGTCTCTGTCTGTATGCATGTCTCTCTCTCTCTCACTCTCTCTCTCTCTCTCTCTCTCTCTCTATATATATATATATATATATGTGTGTGTGTGTGTGTGTGTGTGTGTGTCTCTCTCTCTGTATGTGTGTGTGTGTGTGCATGGTTAATGAAAGTCTATTCATACCACAGTTTTGTTTAATTATCACATCAGAAGGTGTGGATTAATTTCATATAATTTAATATAACTTCATATTCTGTCAGATGATATGAAAGCGCTCACTCTAACACAATATCGTTTTATAACACATTCTCAGGGCCATCTATGGTGGATGTTCCTCCAAAATCTAAGCCTAATAATAAAATAATTAAGAAAAGATGTTACTTAACCAAGAAAAGTGTATCATCCTTGATATGGTGACGTGTCCTCATTGTTGAAGTCAGATTTACAGAAGGAGTCTCCAGTCTCAGTAAGCTTTCCACCACTGGAAAGACTTTGTGTTTTCTGGTTTCTCCATAAAATGATTAGTGGAGTTTGTTTTGTGAAAAACTTTAAGAGAAAGAGAGAGAAGGAAGAGAGGGATTGGCTGTTTATAGCTGCTATAATGTAAGCAATAACCGGAACTAACTTGTCTCACAAATGCTCCTTAACATTAAATGTGACTATAAAAAATGTAAAAGTATGATGTGTTGATGAATAAAGCAATTTGTAATCACAGGCAAATCTCCATTGTATGTAAGGAATAAAACACTTGTGTATTGTCACTATGGTAGTAGAATGGGTCGTCCAATAATCGTAGGGTTGGCGGTTCGATTCCCGGCCCACGTGACTCCACATGCCGAAGTGTCCTTGGGCAAGAACACTGAACTTCAAGTTGCTCCCGATTGCAAGTTAGGGCCTTGCATGGCAGCTCTGCTACCATTGGTGTGTGAGTGTGTGAGTGTGTGTGTGTGTGTGTGTGTGTGTGGGTGCTATATAAGTGCAAGCCAAGCCATTTACCATTTGTCGTGGAAATTAGACAACACTCGCAGACTCATCCTCCCAGGTGAAGAAATTTATTACAGAAGGATGAATACAGGATAGATGATGAGAGCGCTCTGATGCGCTTGTGCTGAACATGTAATATATATATATATACACATAAGGGGCGCACGGTGGCTTAGTGCTTAGCACGTTCTCCTCACACCTCCAGGGTCCGGGGTTCGAGTCCCGCCAGGGCCATGTGTGTGCGGAGTTTGCATGTTCTCCCCGTGTGTCGGGGGTTTCCTCGGGGTACTCCGGTTTCCTCCCCCAGTCCAAACACATGCATGTTAGGCTGATTGGCGTGTATGAATGTGTATGAATGTGTGTGAGTGTGTGAGTGTGTGAGTGTGTGAGTGTGTTTGTGCCCTGTGATGGACTGGCACCCTGTCCAGGGTGTACCCTGCCTTGTGCCCGATGCTCCCTGGGATAGGCTCCAGGTTCCCTGTGACCCTGATAAGGAGTAAGCGGTTGAAGATGGATGGATGGATGGGGATATATATATATATATATATATATATATATATATATATATATATATATATATAATGTATTATATGAAGCGCAGGACACGATACACTTCTATATACAGATGAGGAGCAGTTTGAGGCAGTTCAGACAGGCTTTGTTTCAGGGTCGAACGCTTAACAGAAGAACATGTTTGTGTCTCTGTAAGCAGATAAACATTCTCTACTAATCTAAACGACATGACATGACCTTCTTATGCGATATCCTGTGATGAACATGAACAAGAACAAAACTATTTCAAAGTAAAAAATCAGCAGGAAGCTGAATTGTGTATACCCCCATGTCTTAAAAAGCCTGTATGGGATGAAATGCTTCTTAAATGACAGTTTGAGGAAAAAGATTTGCTGTGCAGAGGAGTGCAAGACAATAACATGAAGGACACAGGACAGTAAATACACAGAACACGGGTGTAAACTGTAAGCTATTGTGTAATGTAGTACAAGTATAGCAGCAATATTGGCAGCAAAAACGAGTTCCATAATGAAAGTGACTGAATCTATGTATATAATCTGAATAATCTAAGCATAATAAGAAATATGTGGAATCATGTCGTTATGATGAATGAAAACATATAATGCTTAACATGGTAACGCTTGGAGATGTTGGAAGGAGTCTCCAGTGTCAGTACGTTGTAACAGTCAGAGGTAAAGCTGGTTACCGTCTGTGTAGAGTTTCACACGTTCTCCTTCACACTGTAGTAGATGTGACATGTCCCAAAGTGCATGTCAGGAGTCAGAGCACAAGGTCAGCCATGATGCAGAGAGGGTTAAGGGCCTTGCTCAAGGGCCCAACAGTGGCAGCTTTGCAGTACTGCGGCTTGAACCTTGACCTTCCGATCAGTAACCCAGAGCCTTAACCACCAAGCCACCACTGTCCCAGTGGAATGGGGCGGGGGCGGCTGTGGCTCGGTCGGTAGAGCGGGTTGTCCACTAATCCACTAATCATGGGGTTGGTGGTTCGAATACCGGCCCGGGTGTTCCCATGCCGAAGTGTCCTTGGGCAAGACACTGAACCCTAAGTTGCCCCCGATGGCAAGCTAGCACCTTGCATGCAGCTCTGCTACCATTGGTGTGTGAATGTGTCTCATTTGTAAGTCGCTTTGGATAAAAGCGTCTGATAAATGTAAATGTAATGTAATGAATGGCAGAGAGTAATACTCCATCGCAGGGCACAATCACATACACACTCACACACACATTCATACACTACGGACACTTTAGACACGCCAATCAGACTACCATGCATGTCTTTGGACTGGGGGAGGAAACCGGAGTACCCGGCTGAAACCCCCGACACACGGGGAGAACATGTAAACTCCGCACACACATGACCCTGGCGGGACTCGAACCCCGGACCCTGGAGGTGTGAGGCGGACGTGCTAACCACTTGTTCATGGATATTTGACTTGTTCTTCCTCCAAATTGTATCATAAAATAATAAAATAAAATTTTATTTTTATTTTTAAAATAAAAATTAAAATTCCTACATGTTTTTCGACATGTTTAAATGTAAGGATAGACAATACATGGAACGTGTAATTTGGCCAGTTTTTTCTCCAAAAAAATCAATTAAAAAATCTTTATTTTATTTTGTGTGGCTCTCATTGATTTCCAGCCTAGAGTTATGAAACTTAATTTCCAAATAATATTCTAAATTTGAGGCGGCTGTGGGGCAGGTGGTAGAGCGGGTTGTCCACTAATTGTAGGGTTGGCGGTTCGATTCCCGGCCCACGTGACTCCAGATACCGAAGTGTCCTTGGGCAAGACACTGAACTCCGAGTTGCTCCTGATGGCAAGTTAGTGCCTTTCATGGCAGCTCTGCTACCATTGGTGTGTGAGTGTGTGTGTGAATGGGTGAATGAGACACAGTGTAAAGCGCTTTTGATTAAAAGCGCTATATAAGTGCACCATTTATCATTTACTATTTAAACATTCATAATTTATGTTCAAACATGACACAAGTCCAAATATTGATGATGTCACAGCTATACGTGGGCAAGAGCCAAGGGTCCTGTGTGTAGAGGTGTAAGAGGCATACTCTCTCTCTCCCCTGTCAATCAAAGTGACACTAGGCATTCATGTCAGCTCGTGTATGTAGAAGAGGGCGGATAGCACTTTGCTCCGTATGCTGCTCTGTGGCACAACATGAGAAGCATTTGGAATAGGTGCAGTGGCTTCATGTGACACGGAGGAAGCATGTGTCTTCCTTCATCCTCCCTGGTTGGTAGCTGTCGTGTGATAGGTGAGCGCTAGATGGTGGGTGGGAAGTGGCAGGAGAAAATTGGGGAAAAGTCCAAAAAGAAAGTAAGAAAAAAAAGAAAAGAAAAGAAAAGAAAAGAAAAGCTAGCATTCAGCCATGTTTTAACCACTGCATGAGCAGACTAAAAGTCTCATATGTCTTGACCTTAGCGGAGGTCATTCCTCTAAACCACACTGTGTTATCATTCTCTGAGAATGAGCTGGACAGATCTCCTCCCACCTCTCTCATCAGAATCAGATGGCCTACGATGGAGATCCTGACCTTTGATGAGAATGTAATAGTTCAATTCAGCCTCCAATTAAAGAAGCACTGTGCCAGAGAGAGCATGTGGCTATCTCATAAAGAGACAACCTCCATCTGATTCGCCTGATGGACTCCAGCAGCTCTCCGTTTATCTCTGAACATTTTCCACTTATGAAATGTTTTTATTTTATTTATTTTTTTGCCTCTTAACTTGACATGGAGTTGAAAGGCTGCTGTTTCACACCTGAGCATCTCTCAGACTTGGTCCAGTTTACGTGTAGCATGATCTCAGCACTCGGGTGATGGTAATGTGTGTGGCTCACCGACGGAATGGCAAATTACTTTGACCTGCTGTAGGTGAGGAAATTGCTTCGAACTCAGGAGGCTGGATAAAGAACGTAATTGGTTGTCATATACACTAATATGTCTCATCAATGCCTTTCAAAAGACATTAATATAATGCCTTCTGTAGTGAATTGTGTTGAAATTGCTTTGGATACATCATGAATGAGAAAAAAGTCAGACTACTCAATGTGGTGTCTCAAGAACATAGCATAAAAGTCGTTTGCTGAAGAACAGAACGTAAACACAACATCGTTGTTTGGGTGATATCATGATTGAGGGACGTTTGGGACATCTGTGTCGCATGTAAAGATAAAAGAAATTTGAAAAACATATACGTAAGGTGCTTGTCATAACTATCTACATGTATAGTTCAGATAATTAACTGATCTACAGCAATCAATATATTTGCCTGTTACATTTATTCATTTAGCAGACGCTTTTATCCAAAGCGACTTACAAATGAGACACACTCACACACCAATGGTAGCAGAGCTGCATGCAAGGTGCTAGCTTGCCATCGGGGGCAACTTAGGGTTCAGTGTCTTGCCCAAGGACACTTCGGCATGGGATCACCCGGGCCGGGATTCAAACCACCAACCCTACGATTAGTGGACAACCCGCTCTACCCACTGAGCCACAGCCGTCCTGTTCCAACCCCCAACACTAGACTTTGCCTTTAAAAATTAGCACTCAAGTATTTATTATAATTCATGATCATGAGAAGAAAAAGAAGAAGAAGTTGTCTCATTCATTTTTATTTATTTTTCATGATCTATTGATGGGGAGCATATGCGGTTTAATGATTAGCACGTTTGCTTCGAATCCCACCTCCATCCAGTGTGGGTGGAGCTTGCATGTTCTCCGCATGCTTTGGGGGTTTCCTCTGGGTACACTAGTTTCCTCCTACAGTCCAAAGACATGTGCTGTAGGCTGATTACTATTTCCAAATTGACTGTGTGTGATTGTGGCCTGCGATGGGTTGGCACCCCGTCCAGGGTGTCCCCGGAGTTCCCTGGGATAGTGATTCCCCGTGACCCTGTGTAGGATAAGCTGTATAGAAAATGGATGGATGGATATTGTGATATTGATTATCAATCAGTATAAAAGTCGAAGCGTATTATATATCATTATAATATCATTATAATATCCTCCTGCTAGGTAACCGCATTGTGTGTATTTGCTCTCATTTAAGAGTAAAATGCAGCGAACAAACTGTATAAAAAATGGGCTAACGGGCTTTTTTGAATGGTTGAATGCATGTTCTCTTAGATTCAATGTTGAAAATTATAAAAACAAAAAGCTTCGTTTTAAAAACTTAAATGAGATAAAAGATGTTTTTGTTTTTTTTAATACCCAAAGAGCTAAATGTTACTGCTGTCATAGATTACCAGTTTGATCCTTGTTAATGCATCTAAATACTCCTTTCTTGCTTGGACAAGTCCATCCATCCATCCATCCTCTACCACTTACTCCTTTATCAGGGTCACAGGGAACCTGGAGCCTATCCTAGGAGTCTACGGGGACAAGGCGGGGTACACCCTGGACAGAGTGCCGATCCATCGCAGGACACAATCACACACACTCACACACCCATTCATACACTACGGACACTTTAGACACGCCAATCAGACTACCATGCATGTCTTTGGACTGGGGGAGGAAACTGGAGTACCCGGAGGAAACCCCAGACGAACGGAGAGAACACGCAAACTCCGCCCACACATGGCCCAGTCAAAATATTCAATCAAATTGACTGAACACCATCCAAAAAGCTTGCTAGAAATTGTGAGAAATGTACGAAGTCAGCTGATCCTGTCGCTTTGTAGCAATGTGTTTCTAATTAGCAAAAAAATGAACAAGTTTCTTTGTTGAGACGTACATAGCACACATTTATGCCAATCCTCACGTGCTATCTTTGTCATATCCAAATCTGTCGTATTCACGAGACAAAACAAATCACTGTAAATTGAGATAAAAGAGAAACATCTTAAAGAGGAAGCAAGCCATATTGTTAGTGAGTGCCGTATGTTTCCTGTTTCCACCCCATTAGTAGGATATAAGAGTCAAAAGGACTTCCATGTGCAGAGATTACTGACTTGTCAGTGTTTCTAGAAGCAGTAGTTCATGTAAATTGTGCCAGAGATAAGCCATTACAGATATCCTGTGCATTGTGTTCAGCTTTTAACTCATACCAAGTGTCTAAGAAACAATCTGGGATTGTCCCCATGCTTCAGTCTAGTGTGTTCTGCATTAAGTAATGTATTAAAGTTGTAGACGAGTGCAACTGTAATCGAATTGCACGGCTCTGTTTTATCTCTCAACTTGAGCCAGATCATTTCAGACTATTGACAGCAATATGTGAGCCATCAAAAGGCCTCCATAAATTTCAATAAAAGTCAGTCTCCTAACACTAGAGAGGGTTGGATACAATTCACTTTTACACACAGATACAATAAATCATTGGGCTGTATGCACATCAGACTGAAGCTTTATTCATTCTAATACAGGGTGTCCCAAAAGTCTCCATACATAGGGGAAATAAATTAAAAAAAAATTCACAAAAAGTTCGTTATATATCATTTTTTTTCAGATAGCCTTTAAGAACGCCTTTGACAAAAGATGAAAGTATTGAAATCATTCACACGGCTGGATCAGGAAGCGGTCGCAAGTTTGCAAACTTTTTATTTCATTTACAACATTCAAAACTGGTCAGACTTTACCTCAAATGTATATACAGTATGGCTCTAGTTGTTTTCGGTATTAATTTCACTGCGTAGATTGATTAACAATTTTTGGGAAAGGTGCCCTTAAGTATATCATGAGGTCATATGGTTCTAAATGTAGCTCCACTGTTTTTCACTATTCCATGTTTAGTCATTAAATCCCTCTGAGATTGCATATCTCCTCCGTGCGTGCGTTGTTGACACCCTTCTGCTCTGACTGTAGGTGTGCCATTAGTGACAATCCCCCTGATGCCCAATTAAATTTAGGACTGCTTTAGATGTCAACACCTGCTGCTATGCTTCTATGAACTCTTGAGCTGGCGCATCATGTGGCACTATTCTGACCCACACCAACTGGAAACGTAGCCTTTCTATCATAATGAAAGTAACCAAAGAGATGGGGTTGTATTTCAGGGTTTATGGGAATCCTTGCTTTTAGTGGTCCAAGAACACAGCATGGAAGGACACCAAAACTATGAAATAATGCATTTAGAATGAGAAAAAGTCTCAATTAAAGTTGTCTTAGATTCCTCAAAGTAGTCTGTTTGACACCTTTGCACACTCTTGGCATTCTTTTAACATGTTTTATGTAGAAAATACCTGGCGCACTTTTATTTCTAAAGACTTGAAGAAAATCATACATACAATAAGAACTGTCTAGCTACAAATTCCCAGCTAAAAGCTTTAGTTTATGTATAAACATTGTTGAAGCAGGTTGGTCTATTTATTTCGGATCCACTGCTTTTCTGTATGAGCTGTAGAAGCCCCAGGAGATACTACTGTCTGGACAAATAAAACGACATAAATCCTAAATTCAAATCAGGTGAATGAACTAAACACAGAGACATGGAAAGGTGAGAATTTCTACCCCTTCTTTGCACATCGTAAAAAAATTATTCATTATTTGTGAGCTGAGATACTGATAAAGTGTCATTGTGACCAAAGATAGACAGTAACAAAGTTCTAGCGGTGTCGGAAATGACTGATTCCTGAGTATGCCGAGTATGAGCATTGCTACAATGTCCATCCAACTCACTTTGAAGAATGTTTCTAGCTGCTTTACTTCAAAGGCATGGTGGATGACGTAAGCAGAATTTACTTTAATCACAGGACTATTATTAGAGGATCTTCATCGTCCTCCACCTGACATGGAGAACACATGCTATCACACAGTCTGTTATAAAAATTCAGCCAAGATTTCATCTTTTACAGTGCGACAAGTAATAATCTTAAAAGACTGCGGCTGCTGTCTAAAGCTGGTTTTAAGACGGCCTGACTGGCATTACACCTTACCCCATGTGATGCGCCGACAAAATGGCTCCATAATCACCATAATCTAAAGGGGTTACATCAGTGAACCACCAGACACTCGCCTTCTGTCTCCACTCCCAGGTATTCATCGAGTGGTAGCCCTAATCTAAGAAAGGTACACTTGGTCTTTTTTGTATCTTTCATGGAGGTCTTAAGGATCGCTCTTTATCTGACCACTCCCCTTAGATTTGGTAAGCAAGTGACATTGCACTAAGGTTCCTCAAAGTACACAAGCTTCTTCACCATGACAAGGTCTCAGTCTAAGAAGTAACCTTTTGAATGGGATGTTTTACAATTATGAGATCATAACCTTCTGGAGATTAGTGAAGAACCTCAATCAGTCAGACACTTGGGGGTAAAACTACCTATGACATTAAGTACAGGACGCAAACTCGACAATATAGGATGTAAACCGTTGGTGTTTCTAGTAGATTATAATTCCTTCTTTCTGTCACGATTTGATGTGAACCGACGAACCTTTTAGTGCTTCCCAGCTTCAGAACCAGTCCACTGAGGTCGTCAATAAAATACACACTAGATAAGAATAACAGCATTGTTAGTGTTGACATAAAGTAGCTGAGAGAAGTGTGAGGGTTTTATATCCCAAGCTGCTGAGTGGCTTCTTCATTCAAATAGAAACAAACCCCACAGATGTCCAAGCACTTGATCAAGTTTATTGAGGCATCAAGAGATGCAATAAATAATGGGGAAAGCAAAGTAATCTCAAAGCCATCCCGCACTCACAAGTACTCTTGGTACAGCCCTTTACTGGAGTACTCTGCTCAGAAATGTTTCATTACAAATTCTTCAGATACTTCAGAGTTGAATCTAAAGATAAATAAATTATGTAGGACGAGAACTGCTGAAAGCAACTGAGATACAGGCTAGCAGCACCTTCTTTATAGAATAACCAGTACAATCTATCATATGCTGGAGAAATCAAACCCAGTACACTGGAGCTGCATACCAACCCACATAGGGTTTTTTTTTATGCATATATATATATATATATATATATATATATATATATATATAT
>JAFFST010053941.1:394894-408018 GCA_022414735.1 Noturus placidus
TGATGCCAAAGAGCTCCATTTTGGTCTCATCTGACCACAACACTTTCACCCAGTTGTCCTCTGGTAGTCAAATGAGACCAAAATGGAGCTCTTTGGCATCAAAATTTTCAATCTGTACATCCTAAATCTGAATATTCTTCTTGCCATGAACGAGTGGTTGAATGTTTGTAGGATTTATATGGAATCATCATTGTAACCAGCAGATGAACTGATTAAATGTATTGATTAAATTCTGGAACTAATCCAAACAAGGTCAATTTTACAACAATATCTGATATAGTTTGTTTTCAATGGCTTCCTCCTGAGTTAAGTATATTTAAATGGTATTTTTGTCATACACAGACCAGATCAACAAGACTAGATAATCAAGAACAGGACTAGACTTGTGCATGTGATATCAAATACCATAACACAACTCTCCTCAGTCAGCCAAGTGTTTTGATATGTCATATATCTATGCATGAGCAGTCTAGGTTTTGTGGCAATGTGCATGTGATGCCATGTGGCCAAATTCATAATGAATTTCCCAGATTTTCCCATGATTGCGTATGGGGCCATAATAGCATTCTTTGCTAGATACTTTCAACGAGTACTAGATACTTTCAACAAGTGCTAGATACTTTCAACGAGTGCTGGATACTAACTTCCCGAGTGCTAGATACTTTCAACGAGTGCTAGATACTTTCAACGAGTGCTAGATACTTTCAACAAGTGCTAGATACTAACTTTCTGAGTGCTAGATACTTTCAACGAGTGCTAGATACTTTCAACGAGTACTAGATACTTTCAACGAGTACTAGATACTTTCAACGAGTGCTAGATACTTTCAACGAGTGCTAGATACTTTCAACGAGTACTAGATACTTTCAACGAGTGCTAGATACTTTCAACAAGTGCTAGATACTAACTTTCTGAGTGCTAGATACTTTCAACGAGTACTAGATACTTTCAGTCGTGATGGAAACTGCTACCTGCTATTACGTATTGCACTAGCCGTGGTGCTGTAGCTAAGATGACCTATTACATAGGCTATATAATGCAGGGTTAGGAAAAAAAGACCGGTCTACTCAACACTGGCCCACCAGGAAAATTCTCAAACTTCCCAATGGCCAGACCGCGCCTGGCCTGATGTGCAAGAAATGCATATGGGAATACTGACAAAAGTAATAGCATACGTATGGGGGCCGCATATTTTGAGGTACTTTTCTTGATGGTGCGGCAAAAACTGAGGGACTAGTTATGTGCCGAAAAAGTGTCTGGAATCGAAGAAGAAGAAGAAGAAGAAGAAGAAGAAGAAGAAGAAGAAGAAGAAGAAGAAGAAGAAGAAGCTCACCCGAATGCAGTTATTGTGTGGATATATAACAGGAAATGACTTTAAGTAATGTATCAGTGGTGGTATATTATATTCATAAGAAAGAACAGTTTGGACTCCTGCTTTGGCACAATATTATCACACTCATTATACACTTTGCAGAAGAGCTGCCGGCACCTTGAAGATTTAGTTATTGAAATGTCATTTTGTTCATAAGATTTTGACATCTCTTGGTGATTCAGAACCTGAAAATAACAAACATTTCAGTTAGGTGTTGTTGTCATTAAACACACATCACAATGCTGTCGATTCTCCATCAGATTGCTGACTGATCAGAATTTATTGATTAAATTAGTATAAAGCAGCTCTGACAATAGTTCTGACTATAATTCAAGAATTTATCTATTCTGCTGTTTGCTTGTATTTTCTCATTTGTAAGTCGCTTTGGATAAAAGCGTCTTCTAAATGAATGAATGTAAATGTAAATGTATACTTATAACAATTATTGGCACCCTTTTATTCAATATTTTGCTAGCACCCTTTGCCAAGATAACAGCTCTGAGTCTTCTCTTATAATGCCTGATGAGGATGGAGAATACATGGAGAGACCATTCCTTCATACAGAATCTCTCTAGATCTTTCGCATGTCGAGGTCCACGCTGCTGGACTCTCCTCTTCAGTTCATCCCACAGATTTTCTATGGGTTTCAAGTCAGTGGACCAGTCATGGCCATGGCAGGACCATGACTATTTTTGTGAATTATTTTTAACAAAAGATCAAACGATTAAACAATAAAGACAATTTGGTCACAGTTTTCTTTGCTCATATTCAACAAGGGTACCAAAGTTGGTTGTAGTACATAAAGTTTCCAGAGGAACAAGATGTGCACATTGTTTGCACAGCTGGTGAAATATCCTGTTTGTGGTTCTTTTAATCTTTGTGTACTTTTATTACAGCGACTATTTTTCATGGATTACACTGCAGTTAATTCCTGGATTCTTATCGCATAACAGACATTCCACGTAAGTGGATTTTAAAAACGTGTCATTTGATATGGTCTAGTTTTCTTTGTGGAGATGTTTTTTATTAAGTAGATATACACTACACGGAAGTATTCAGGACAAAAAGCTTTTCAGTTTCTTTGTAACATGAAAAGCTGTGTTTTTTGAAAAATCTTATCTTCCAGTGGGTTAGGGTTAGGATTAGTGTAAAGGTTAGGCCAAGAGAGGGTCTGATAACAGGAAGTGATAACAGGAAATAACTTGTCTTAGTTTAGTAACTAGCATGTAAATGTAACAATGATGACGTGTCATTGTTTAATAAGTTAAAAATGTTTAAATCAGTGGCAGATTGCTATGAGAGGAATAAAACCCTTAAAACGTCTGCACTTATATAGTGCTTTTTTAACCTTACTGGTTCTACAGATCACTTTACACCAGGGGTCTTCAACGTTTTCCAGGCCAAGGACCCCCAAACTGATGGCGAGATGGAGCGGGGACCCCCTAATTATATATATTGTATGAAATTATATTATATCAAACTGGTACCAAAACTTTCGCGACCCCCATGCAGTATCTCCACAGACCCCCTAGGGGTCACGGACCCCCTGTTGAAGACCTCTGCTTTTTTAACCTTACTGGTTCTACAGATCACTTTACACTGTTTCTCAGTCACCCATCAGTGGTGGCAGGTGCTAGCTTGACATTGGGAGCAACTTGGGGTTCAGAGCCAAGAACACTTTGGTATGTGGTGTCATGTTGGTCAGGAATCAAACCACCAACCCTACACCAAACCTGAGCCACAGACTCCCCAGGACTTGCAGATACTGGATAATCAACTTTGGGTGATAACAGTAACTCTGCTTCATGGCAGGCCTCAACCCATCACACCACATCATAGTTGATTATTTTCCTACAGTCCTTTAACAGCACTCAAGTGTTTTATAACCAGTGTTTTATTCCTGTAGGTTTAAAACATTTTCTGAATGAATCAGCAATTGTACCATGACACCATTATTAAAGCCCAGGATGGAGAAAGCTTGTTACATGAATTAAAAGATAAGCCTCTAACCAATGTTTTGACTATACCACTCTGAGCTGTAGGATTTGCAGTTGATTTATTTATCTGATGCTCTTCAGAAACCTGAGAGACTATCCAGTGGTACCCAGGAGCATGACCTGTGTCCTCATATGTGGCCTTTATAAAGATAATCAATCCTTCCGTCAGTATAAATGTCAGTGTGTAAGCCCAGAGAAGCATCAAATACGGTTGTACAGAACCCAGGTTGATCTGTGGCTGAGTGGAAGTACAGATGTCCATCATTCAGTGACAAGAGCGATGTTCTCTGTCAGCAGGCAGATAAAGCAGACATGACATTATCGATCCTGCGCTGTCCGTCACAGCGCCATTGATTCATAGAAATGTACATTTTAATGGACATGTGTTGTATATTTCTTTGTTAAAGCACACCTGAAATCCACACTGACATTTTCCTGTGATAATTCATGTCCCTGATTAGACTCACCAGTATAAATCACCCCAGAATCTCCTATTCCATATGCAACATCTTTTACGTGCCTATAAACTAAAAATTTCACCATGTCCTAATGAATATGTTGGACAAAATGAATAATACTCAATAATTACTCCTGTCTTGTCCAATCAGTTAAGTCAGTGCTTCTCAATTATTTTCTGTTACGCCCCCCCCTAGGAAAAATTAAACATCGCGCCCCCCAACTCTCCGCCGCGACTGTAAATAATATAATTTGTCTATAAAATTGTTATAAGTACACCTCTGCATAACATTGTGTCCTTATTAACATTAACATAAACATATTTCCTCGTCTTAGCTTTTTTGTCTCATCATCTGCGTCTCTCTCCGCCTTTCTTTTCATCCCTGTTAAATATTTTTCCATGGGATCTTTTAAGGGTTTGTTCACTGCACTTCAAATCTCCTGCCCTGTGCTGTGTGCTCTTGTTCGGTGCAAAAAACCGCTACTTCCTGTGGAAAAAAAAAAGAATGTTCACACGCGCCCCACCTGGCATCGCTCCGTACCCCCCCCAGGTGGGAACGCCCCACTATTTGAGAAGTACTGAATTAAGTCCACACCCCTTGTTGAAGATTAAATCAAAGTTAATTTGCATCTTAAACGGGCTTTTTAATAATACACTAGTAACTGAAAAGTTTTTTTTTTTTTTTTAACTCTAGAGATAATACACAATAAATTGTGTTTTTGTTACTTTTTGTTTTTTTATTAAACTCGGTGGAGTTGCTCTTTAACCTTATGGAAGAAAAATCCCATTATCATTTCTATTTCACACTGTGAGCTTATATAAGAGGAGCTCTCGCACCTTTGGTTTATGTGAACAGCTGAGCGCCGCTGCTATAATTTGACGGAAATGGAAATCATGTCTAATGCAATCTTTGGGAAATCTGTTTCACTAGTTAATGCGATAAATCACGCTGGCAGAAAACCACTACACAGCTATTATCTACAGGATACTGTATGTCCTCTGTATATGTGCCTTGACCTTATTATGTGGTTATTTATCTCAAAACCTATTCTTCAGTAAATATTATGAATTATACAGTATCTAAAGTGAAACTACTAAGAAGGCTATGTACAGTAGTTATTTTATGTAAAAGAAATTATACTATGTGTAACGGGATCTCTAAGCTCAAGATGGGCGTGGCTTAAACCGGAAGGTTTTTCTATTTAAACGGAGTTATCGACTCCCAAAAGAAGGAAGCGATTCTGAACAGCTTAAACGAGTCTTTAGGGATTCCAGACTTTACTTCCTGTACTAACCTACGTAGGTTTGTAACAAAAAGCCCCACCTTTGGTCTTCATCCGCTGTTCCTGAACAGGCGGAACTGAAACTTGTTATGATAGTGGGCGTGTCCTTTTTGACACACACTGACAGCAGTACACCAATCACAACAGACTGGGACATCTAACCAATCAGAGCAGAGTATGCTCTCTGAGAGGAGGAGTTCAGAATGAATCCTTTAGAGCAGGGGTCTTCAACGTTTTCCAGGCCAAGGACCCCCAAACTGATGGCGAGATGGAGCGGGGACCCCCTAATTATATATATTGTATTAAATTGTGTTATATCAAACTGGTACCAAAACATTCGCAACCCCCATGCAGTACCTCCGCGGACCCCCTATTGAAGACCTCTGCTTTAGAATGGATCATTTAACGAGTCGTTAAATATATATATAGCTTGGATACAGAGATTATATATACCGATAAACAATTTACCTTGTGGGCACACACACACACACACACACACATATAAACAGACAACCACTCACATAACCCCCTCTCATTGCAGGCCTGTTTGTGGTTTGAAAATGACACGTCCCTGCTAGTCTATCCATGGTGCGTCCTCCCTGTGAGCTTCCTGGTCACTCAGATTGCTATCTGTTACCTCTTCCATTCCATCAGAGCAAGAAGAACTCTGAGCTTTTCATGGTCACCCAGAGCACTGTCTGTTTTTTTTTTCC
The DNA here is from genome assembly GCA_022414735.1 of Noturus placidus. Classification (NCBI taxonomy): domain Eukaryota; kingdom Metazoa; phylum Chordata; class Actinopteri; order Siluriformes; family Ictaluridae; genus Noturus; species Noturus placidus. The sequence continues at coordinate 400,717 of JAFFST010053941.1, forward strand.
CTGGCAATCAATAGCAAGTACTTTCACTCGGTAGTCTGCTTGAATCCTTCCACGATTATTAGCAACTCGCGTGTATTTTCTATCCGGAGTCAAGTCCTCCTCAGAGATTAGCAAGTTAAAGATGTTACTCACATCAATAACGGAAAACTTGTAAACGGTTACACTCTGCATCACTTCCTGCAAGATCGTCTTGCCATATTATGACAAAATAAGTACTTAAAAGTACTTAAAACTAGAGCTTTTTCAACCTCAGTTCTCTCCATCGTCAGTCTCTCGCTGGTCCCGCCTCCATCGACTAATCAGATTTTGGGTTTAAATGGCTGATGCAGTCCCTCGCAATACTTGTAAAAATATATAAAACAATAGATTACTATATTTTCTGGAAAAAAAAACATTAAATTTTAAACATAAATTTGACACAACTACAATTTACAGCTAAAAGGGTTATTGCTATTTAAATATAATTCTTTGTGATAAAAATGATATTGTTTACTCTTGCTGATGGATTAACTCTGACATTATATAAAGACTCAATCACGTTCCCGATCAGTCTCAGGAAGCGATTCTGAACAACCCCAAGTTGGTAAAACACTCAGAAAACGTCTGTCACATAACCACCAGCTAGCACAAACTCCACCCTCTTTCAAATAAATAAACTCCAACCATTTCAAACTGTTCACGTTCGTAACACACGATATAAACAAACAGAAACTGGACACAACTACAACACTATGGAAACATATATAGTACATTCTATCACGGCATGCTCAGAACTGGTTTACCACAGGGCTACATAGCTATTGTGGGAATTGTCAACAACCCAATTAGCAGAACTCATTAAGAAATAATATGGAGTAAACAAGCTCTTTAGACATAAAATGGGTCACATCCACCAATAGCTGAGTCATATTAAACAATGTCCATAGATTGTACACGTGTATAAATATAACATCGGATAAAATCAGATGGTCAATTTTAAGGGCTGTCTCTTTCGCAACATCCGCACTGGAACGTTTGCTGCCTAAAAAATCCCACAATGCACCGCAAAAACTAGGGAGCATCGATGCTCACTATGTTCCATTACTGGAAATGACGTCATATTTTCACTCAGAAGTCACTCAGCTCGAAAAAAAAAATGGCGGACGAACTCTCAGCTAACTTCGTCTAGAAATGTAAGTTGTTGTTGTGGCTCTCAAATGATTAGTAACAAATATCTATATATGGATTCTTTGAGTCTAATGACTTTTAAGTGTTTAATGATTTTTTAAAAAGCCACTAGCCTACCGATGCTAATGCTTGAAGTACCATGACAGAAACGCCTGTGATTAAGCTAACGAATTTATATGACATAATGTAATGTACATAATTTAGAAAGATATCTGTCCGGCTTGTTGTTGATAAATGCCATTGGTGGCATTTTACAATGCAAATACATAGTCATGCTGCTAGGAATTGAGTCATCATTGTCCCAATGTGTACTGAGACAGGGTCCTTACCAGCGCCCCAACTCATGTACACCATATACTGATTCACCACCTAAGGAGCTTGTGTGCTGATTGAGATGCACCTGAAGTTGTCTATTGTTCTTCATGTCCAAGCATGACACTCCCACATTCGAGGATAACAATTGTAGCCTGCATGCGGCCAAGTCAAACAGTGTGACCTGTTTGACAAGCACCATAATGTGAATAATTTAATTAATTTAATTTATCAATTTGTATAGCGCTTTTTACAATGGTACATTGTCTCAAAGCAGCTTTACAGAAATATCATTTTACATTTGTCACAAGCGATTTACAAGCAATCACATTTACAAGCGATCTTTTATAACTAATGAGACACACTCACACACCAATGGTAGCAGAGCTGCATGCAAGGTGCTAGCTTGCCATCGGGGGCAACTTAGGGTTCAGTGTCTTGCCCAAGGACACTTCGGCATGGGATCACCCGGGCCGGGATTCGAACCACCAACCCTACGATTAGTGGATTAGTGGACAACCCGCTCTACCGACTGAGCCACAGCTGCCCTAATCTCACCTGGATACTGTAGATTTGTACCTGTTACTGTAATTATATACTATGCTCATAACAAGACATCCCAAGTTTGTCTTTACATTTCCACACCTGTATACTGTAAGGATTTATACATCCACGATATAATAATTTATCAATTTGTATAGCGCTTTTTACACTGGTACATTTTCTCAAAGCAGCTTTATAGAAATATAATTTTTACATTTTTAAGCGACTTACTAATGAGACACACTCACACACCAATGGTAGCAGAGCTGCATGCAAGTTGCTAGCTTGCCATTGGGGGCAACTTAGGGTTCAGTGTCTTGCCCAAGGACACTTCGGCATGGGATCACCCGGGCCGGGATTCGAACCGCCAACCCCACGATTAGTGGATTACCCGCTCTACTGACTGAGCCACAGCCGCCCTCAAAATATACTATTTTGAGTCTGGGTCCTCTCAAGTTCACCTTAAATTTACATTTTGTATATAATGTAAATGTAGATGTACAACCTTTACATTTATACTGACATTTACATTACATGAGTCATTACATGTAAATGTAAGGTTTCTTACATCATGTTGTCTCAAACACTTTTATTTTCTCACCTGGTTTGTTTATTAAGCTTCTACATTTACATCCGGATATAATGTCTATTGCTAACAAGCATTACGCAAATAAAACTGAAATGACATTAATGATGGAGCATTTTGACCGGTCGATTCTTTTTATTGAACAAATGCAAAGACTAGTACAGAATGAGTCATCGCAATGTTTCTCGGCTTTTTTATCGGTCCAGAACAGTACAAAAAGGCTCTGAAATATCAAATCAATGCCTTGCTGAGACATGACACAAATAGTCACAGCTCTTTCTGTTTAATAAAAATGTGCATAAGATTTATTGATCTCATTCACTCAGAAATCCATTACTGGAGCATAATGAGATGGATAAAGCTAATTACGCAGTGTAATGTGAGCCAACATTCGGCAAGCCAGTCTGCTGGAAAACAGTTTGCTTTTGAATTAGCGCTGTGGCTTCTCACATTTATTATCTTAATATATAAGCCATGTCAGCGTGTTCTGCACAGAACAATCGTTCTGTTTCCTGTTGGGGTCTATCAACTTATTGATATCAGTATATCTGAAAGTATTCACCTACAAATTGATCTTCAAACACGGTATGATAAGTGTTCATGGGTAGAATCTTGAAGACAACCCTCACCAACACGCATATCCACTACGTCCATAAATAAGAAATAAGAGTTCAAGTCTGTTGTTTTTTATCTTTAGCCCTGAATGACCATAATTACTCTCTCCTGTCTCCACTCTGCATCTACCACAGCACAGCTTGCTGCAATGATAATTACTATTAATTACTACCTCAAGCCGGTTTCCCAGCAAAAAGTGCTTTAAGTGACCAGATTCTCACTCTTTCTCTCGAAGTGCCTCTGGTTCTTCTTCTACCCATTCATCTTTCCATGGCCCAACCATATATTGGCACATTGTAAAAGTTACTCTCATCTGCTACAGTTTGTTTATAACTTCAGCTCCTCAATCTGCTGAACAACAAGGACGTTGCTAAGCAATTAATGACAGAACGAGTAACAAACCCATTACGCCTAATCTGCCATGTATCATTTTAATAGTTATTATTTCGGTTAGCGTTTTTCTTATTATTCTGTTTCTTCCCCACTGGGAGTCTATGGCAGCCCTATGAACCGTAAGTAGGAAAATGATGAAATTTGACCATGAGTAGCATTTGGACCAATTATGGACTCTCTAGGACCAATTCTATAGCGCCACCACTAGTTCAAATATTAACTTTTCAAATTGTTATAATTGTTGAATACTTTGTCGTAGAGAAAAGACATTTGGTTCATCAGATTAGTCTCCTCGTGGTGATCATAATCCATGTCTTAGATTAAGACTCTACTTATTATTGTAGTCACTATTTTGAAATGCACAGGCTTCAGATTTTTTTTGCTGCACCTCGTTCAAATTGTGTCCAATTCTTACCAAAATTGGCTCAGATGATATGGGGACAGAATCGCAGAAAAATGACTGAATAGAAGTTTGATTTTCAAATTTGTTCAAAAGTGATGATTTCACAAATTTAAAGATTGGATCAGAGGCAGTATCTTGGCCAGACTTTGATCAATCATAACGATGATTGGCACAGTTAATCAGCAGCATGATCCACGCGTTCATACCACATTTAAGAACAGCACCACCTACAGATCATGAGATTTGAAAAATGATTATTTTTGCTTATAACTTTTGAATACTTTGACGGAAAATTATGAGCTTGGTGTCTACGGATTCATTGGGTGAATCCATGGCGTCCTGCCTTCCTGAGCTGCCGGGGCGGCGACCTGCCTTCCTGAGCCAGCGCCCTGCGTTCCAGAGCCACCTGGGGTCCTGGCGTCCGGGGTTCCTGAGCTGCTGGGGCGGCGCCCTGCATTAATGATCCGCCATGGGTGGTGTCTGGGGTCCTGAGCCGCCTGGGACGGCGTCCTGCCTTCCTGAGCTGCCGGGGGCGGCGTCCTGCCTTCCTGAGCTGCCATCCTGTGTTCCTGAGCCGCTGTGGGTGCCGCCCCGACTTTCTACTCCGGTGGGGGTGTTGCTCCAGCCACCTGCTGCCCGACAAGGACTGCCACGGTTCCTGTGGCAGCAAGGGGACATTCTGCACAGGGGCCCGGGACCCCCCATTGGAGGCGGGTTTTTGTTATGCCTCGCCATCGGAGAGCAGTGTAGCGCTGCCAAGGACTGGGTCATGTGACTCGTTGTTTTGGTTTATGTTCGCTTCCTATTCAACACGGACTGAAGGAATCATGATTTGCCCCAGGTGTTTATGTTTTAGTGTTGATTATGTTCCCTATTTAAACCCCTGAGTTACTGTGCACGGGGCACATTATTGTTTGAGTGTTTGGGTGATTGATTGAATGTTTATCTGTTTGGTTCCATGATATGCGTATACTAGTTGTCAGTATCCCTGGTTAGAGGCTTAGCCGTAAATGCTACAGAAGTCAAGTTTAGCATGCTAAGCAGTTTTTGTTTATGTTGTGTTTTCATTTACAAATAAAGACTTGCTCTTGCACTTACTTCCAGTCTCTGTTCCGTAACACAAAGCATGTCTTCCAGGTAGCTGAGAAATTTAAACACAGCGCCACCTAGTGTTTTTAGAGATATATGGGTTTATTTTACCTTTTAAAAACATACCATATGTTTTAAAAACATTGTCCAATTTTTATTTTTTATTTTTTTTTTGGTGGTATTACATGTGTGGTGCATTGTGATAAAGAACAAGCATTAATTCTAACGGTCCTGGATGGTGCATGTTCTTAAATGTTTATGTTTTGTCTTTTGGTTCCTTTCTTTTGTGGCTCAGCATTGCAATAACCTTTCAGGAAGAAATGTGGTCGGAAAAATGACAATTCAAAATCTTGAATCTTGTGATCGGAGAATTTTAAAACACTTGTTGTAGTCACATTATAAAAAAAATCAGCAGTAGAACTCATGGCTATGTTTAATAGTGAAATTAAGAGCATTTCCACAATCACGGGCGGCTGTGGCTCAGTCGGTAGAGCGGGTTGTCCACTAATCGTAGGATTGGTTCGAATCCCGGCCCGGGTGATCCCATGCCGAAGTGTCCTTGAGCAAGACACTGAACCCTAAGTTGCCCTCGATGGCAAGCTAGCACCTTGCATGCAGCTCTGCTACCATTGGTGTGTGAGTGTGTCTCATTTGTAAGTCGCTTTGGATAAAAGCGTCTGCTAAATGAATAAATGTAAATGTAATGTAAGAACTTACAGGATTGGGACTAAACAGCTGTGTGTCCTAATCAGTGTGAGGATAGATATGACTTCAATTTGCTAGGGGGCATAAAGATTGGTCTGTGGAGCAATAGAAAGACCAGAGTGGTCCTATTCCAAAGTGATGGGTGCATCAGGGTAAAAAGGGAAGCGCATGAAGCGATGCACCCATCCTGAATCGTGCCTACTGTACAAGTCACTGGAGGCTGTGTTATGTTCTGGGGTTGCTTCAGTTAATCAGGTCTAGGCTCAGCAACATTATGTGCCAATAAAATGAAGTCAGCTGAATAACTGAATGTACTGAATGACCAGGTTATTCCATCACTTGATTTTTTTTGACAGCACAGGCATATGCTGTGATGATAATGCCAAGATTCATCAGGCTCAATTTGTGAAAGAGTGGTTCAGGAAGCATGAGGGAATCATTTTCACACATGAATTGGCCACTACAGAGTCCTGATCTTAACCCCATTGACAGTCTTTGGAATGTGCTAGAGAAGACTTTACAGAGCGGTTCGACTCTCGCATACTCAATACAAGATCTCGGCTAAAAAATTAATGCAACTCTGGATGGAAATAAATGTGGGAGGTGTTTGACAACACTGACAATGCTAGCTGGTATCCTGTGTATTTCAGGATGCATATTAGCCTTCATTCTCTCAAGCTTGTAACTGTCACATGATAGAAGGCCTAGATAATCAGAGTAACTAGATAATGGAGTTGGAAGAAATAGGAGAATAATAAAAGGATAAAAAAAAAAGATCCCACACTGATTTCAGCAGCAAGAATGAGAGGAATCTAGAGATCTTATCGATAATATTAATGGATGCCACAGAAAAAAATGGATAGAGAAAACTTCCATCGTCGTTTTTTATCAGTAAATCCAAGCGCATCAGTTTCTTTCGGCAAAATGTGTTCTCGCCTGTCTATACTGGGAGATCGGTAGTTTTTCATGCACAGCTGACAGACGGTATACGCTGGGATTCATGACTGGAACTCTCTCTTTTTGTCATATTCTTATTCTCGCCACGGATCTTTTAGAGCTCAGTAAATAAATCTGTGTCTGCATTTAAGCCCGTTCGACAAACCCAGTCATCATGCACAAGCTCATTTTGTGCTATCGTGGAGAAAAATCTCCAGCTCTCTACTGAGCCACTTCCAGCGGAAGAAAAGCTGAAGCCTTTGAGTAAAGAAAAGTGACAACTCCATGAAACGGAGGACTCAGAGAAGAACCATGTTCTCTTAGGAAAGAGAAAAATCATGGCACACTGGCAGGTCGTACACCTATGAGCAGAAAAACCGGCGGACCAGTTCAAAATAATACACAATGCAAAAAATATATAATAGGAATTGAATATCCTGAAATAGAAAGTAATGCATTCTTACAGGTAACGATCACAGTATTTATAAGGCGGCTGTGGCTCAGTCGGTAGAGCGGGTTGTCCACTAATCCACTAATCGTAGGGTTGGTGGTT
>JAFFST010053941.1:408322-419121 GCA_022414735.1 Noturus placidus
GATGGCAAGCTAGCACCTTGCATGCAGCTCTGCTCCCATTGGTGTGTGAGTGTGTCTCATTTGTAAGTCGCTTGTAAATGTAAAAAAAAAGATATTTCTGTAAAGCTGCTTTGAGACAAGGTCCATTGTAAAAAGCGCTATACAAATTAATTAATATATAATAATGATCTAATGTGATTTGGATGGATTTTGTTGCATGAAACAGTGAACACTAACCCCACCCTCTAACCTAACCTTAAACTTTTTATCTTTTAATATAACCTGCGCCATGAGAATCGAGAAAATAAGATATATTTCCATGATCGTGGTGATGTTGTATATTTCTGGTACAAGTGTGTGACTGTGTGAGTGCATAGTGCCCTGTGATGTACTGTGTGTGTGTGTGTGTGTGTGTGTGTGTGTGTGTGTGTGTACCTTGCACATTGTGTTACTGAGATCCACCAGCTCCCTGAGCAATCTAAAGCAGTTACTGAGGATGAATGAATGAATGAATGAATGAATGAATGAATGAATGAATGAATTTTATTTATTTGTTAAGTAGGTGTAAATGCTCCACCTACACTAGAGGCAACAAGTTAATTTATGACAACAGCACACAAGGAATTGTCTTACAGCCAACTAGCAAGTTAGACTTGTGCTGGCATGAAAATCGTGTCTTATATTGGATACATGTATGAATCTGTTCTTTTTTTCCATTATGAAGACATTTGAAAGGGTGTTTCTTTAGTCAGATGGAATGCAGTGTAAACTATTATATTAAGAATATTATGCAAATTTATTATAATATTATAAGTACTTGTGTCATATATGTCCCATCTGAATCCACTGAAAATTGAGGAACTAGCACAAATCCTCAATCCAACCCAGTTTAGGCATTAACTTGCTCTTTTGAACTCGCCTGTTTCCTGATAATCCATATTTACTTTTGTAGATTTGCCAATCCAGTGTGCAGTTCTAAGAAGTTATTTTCTCTGTTCATTATTCATGGTTTTTTTTTTGTATTGCTTTGTTTGCGTGATGTTTGACCCCTGCCTGTTCTTAACAATAAGTTTGAGTTGGATTGTTAATAAAACTGCTCACATTTCAATCATCATTCATTCATCTTCAGTAGCTGCTTTATCTTGTGGTCTATATCTAGTGGTTAGCACGTTTGCCTTGCACCTCCAGGTTGGGGGTTTGATTACCACTTCCGCCCCGTGTGAACAGAGAGTGTGTGTTCTCCCCGTGCTTCAGGGATTTCCTCCTCCAGTCCAAAGACATGCGCTGTATAGCCTGAATGGCATTTCCACATTGAATGTGTGTGATTGTACCCTGCGATGTTTGGACACCTCGTCCAGGGTGTCCCCCACCTTGTGCCCTGAGTCCCCTGGGATAGGCTCGGGCTCTCTGCCACCCTGTGTAGGATGAGCGGTACAGTAAATGGATGGATGGATGGATGGAAAAGCTTTTCCTGGTCATGCTCATAGTCTATCTGGAGCCTATCCTAGGCGCAAGACTTGAGAGTTTACCCCGGATGGGACCTCCCAGATCACACATAAAGGTATTCACTCACACATTCACAAGAAGGGGCAATCTACTTGGACAGTGGCAGTATTGCTCTCCTACTGTTTTCTCTCAAGTTTGATCTTGCCAATGCACACACAAGCTAGCTAAATCTCCCCTATTGCACAACAACAACCTACTGGGAAGCACTGTAAAAAAAGAAAAGTTGACTTAACTTAAAATGTCAAGGCAACTTGCTCCACAGCTTTATTATTAATTTTTTTTTTTAGCTTACTCAACTTCACCTTGAGTTAAATAAACCCAAAAAGGGTTCATTTGCAGGAAGTTAAATTAACTTTTCTTTTATACAGTGAGGGAGATTGGGGCAAATATATCCATCTGAGACACATACAACCAACATCAGTATCTTCTCGAATCGCCGCTCATGCTGCATCACAGGGCAGCACAACACACTTCAGAAGATATCGCTATTTACCCTGTCACAGACTCCTTTGATATGCCTGCGATTAACAGTTAAGAGAATACCATCATCCTGCCCAAAGTGCACATCTGTGGCGGTTTTGGCTCAGTCGGTAGAGCGGGTGGTCCACTAGTCGTAGGGTTGGTGGTTCGAATCCCGGCCTGGATAACTCCACATGCCGAAGTGTTCTTGGGCAAGACTCTGAACCCTAAGTTGCCCTCTATGGCAAGCTAGCGCCTTGCATCTCAGCTCTGCCACCACTGGTGTGTGTGTGTGTGTGAATGAGACACAGTGTAAAGCGCTTTGAATAAAAGCGCTATATAAGTGTGCTGTTTACCATTTACATCCAAATGTTCTACCTTGACTCCTGACCACAGGATGTGAAGTTACGATCGCTAGATGACAGGATGAACCCTTTTCTGTTGCACCACTTGGCATTTTAGAATTTTCTAACATGTTGTTTTTCCATGTTTCTCCTGCTCTTATTGCTCAAAGCACAGCTCTTCTACTTGAGGCATTTGGCAGAGCAGTTTTTGACATACAATCACTAGGTTGGCATGCTCGAATGAGTGGTTTCAAGTTGTTCTTGGGTTTATCGTGTAGATGGAGATATTTTTGAGAATGTTGTTGGTGTGGAAGGAATTTAGTTTTTATGAACAGAGGGGGTAAAAACAAGCCTTTAAAAAGATATTCTGCAGAATTAAACAAAACGGCACAAGCAGCGCGAATCTGAATTAACTCAAAGAGACCGTTAAACTTTACAAATAAATAAATAAATATATCAATAAATCAATAAATAAATAAAGGGGCGCACGGTGGCTTAGTGGTTAGCACGTCCGCCTCACAGGCTCCAGGGTCCGGGGTTCGAGTCCCGCCATGGCCATGTGTGTGTGGAGTTTGCATGTTCTCCCCGTGTGTCGGGGGTTTCCTCCGGGTACTCCGATTTCCTCCCCCAGTCCAAAGACATGCATGGTAGTCTGATTGCCGTGTCTAAAGTGTCCGTAGTGTATTAATGTGTGTGTGAGTGTGTATGTGATTGTGCACTGTGATGGACTGGCACCCTGTCCAGGGTGTACCCCGCCTTGTGCCCCATGCCTCCTGGGATAGGCTCCAGGTTCCCCGTGACCCTGAAAAGGAGTAAGCGGTTGAAGATGGATGGATGGATGGATAAATAAATAAATACTAATAACTGCAGTATCCAGGAGGAATTAATAAGGAATCCGCACTGTGAGTGAATTACACAAGCTTTACCCAAGATTCCGACCCACTACTTCACTTCAAACGCGGAGAAATTCTGCTAAGTTCCTCCAGGCATTAAATAAAATTAGACAATTATTCACATTTTATACGCGATATTATTCCCATAACACGAATATTAACCAAATAAGGAAGCAATCATTGATTTAAGCTCCCTGGGGCTTCAAAAAGAACGAATGAAAGAACGAAAGAAAGAAAGAAACCTTGCCAGAGAAAACTCTCTCATCATTAGCAACATGTGCACATGGTACTGTTGCTAATTAACAGCTAGTAAGTCTGTTTTAGACATTAACACAGGGAATATTAGCCCTGCCCTCTGTGCATACATTGCTATTGTTGTGGTAATATCACAGATGTAGAGCATACGGAAATTAGCATTAGGACGCTTCAATTCTCTAAGCAATTAGCATGATTCGCATGTAGGAAATTATTAGAGATATTACACAGATAGGTGTGATGGCCAGCTGTTGTTATGTTTTCTGTTGGTGTACTGTTATCATGGGATAAGTGTGCATTAGCATGAGTCGAAAATTGTTGTATGAGAGAGATACTCTGATGTATGAATTATGGCCTTACAACGACAAATAAAAGAGCAAAGAAAGAGATAGAGGTTGTACTTTGCTCCTGGCCAGAGTGCCATGATGATCTAAAGCAGACGTCAGTAGCTTTGTCACATTAATGTGAAGTGGAATTTAAATAAAAGCTTAAATAACAAAATTTTTTTTTTTTTTGTTTGTTTTTTTGAAGACAAAGCCCTCTTGCTTTCTTTTGAGAGTAAAAATTTGAAGAGCTTCCCAAAGCAAACTTTTGGACAGAATGTGTTCTGACAGCAAGCATGTTTGAAATGGATCATAATATGAGTCAAAGAATATCTCTAACGTTCGCATGTGCAGTACACACTACATTTAGGACAAGCAGTTGTTAAATAAGCAGTGCCCCCAAGATTCTACGATTCTACTTTTCCTCCGGGTACTCCGGTCTCCTCCCTCAGTCCAAAGACATGCATGGTAGGCTGATTGGCGTGTCTAAAGTGTCCGTAGTGTATGAATGGGTGTGTGAGTGTGTATGTGATTGTGCCCTGCGATGGACTGGCACCCTGTCCAGTGTGTACCCTGCCTTGGGGCGGCTGTGGCTCAGTGGGTAGAGCGGGTTGTCCACTAATCCACTAATCGTAGGGTTGGTGGTTCGAATCCCGGCCCGGGTGATCCCATGCCGAAGTGTCCTTGGGCAAGACACTGAACCCTAAGTTGCCCCCGATGGAAAGCTAGCAACTTGCATGCAGCTCTGCTACCATTGGTGTGTGAGTGTGTCTCATTTGTAAGTCGCTTGTAAATGTAAAATGATATTTCTGTAAAGCTGCTTTGAGACAATTTCCATTTTAAAAAGCGCTATACAAATTGATTAATTAATTAATTTAATTAATTGTGCCCGATGCCTCCTGTGATAGGCTTCAGGTTCCGCATGACCCTGATAAAGGAGTAAACGGTAGCGGATGGATGGATGGATGGATGGATGGATGGATGGATGGATGGATTTAATGCAGTACACACTACATTTAAGACAAGCAGTGGTTAAATAAGCAGTGCCTTCAAGATTCTACAATTCTACCATGGCAGAAATGAATGCAAAATCACGCAAACTCTGCACTATTGAGAGAAGCTTGTAATTTTTCAAAATTTCCCCAGATTTGGGCCAAGATGAGTCGTGACGTCATCACAACGCACATTCGGCCAAAACCCTATTCAATTCACAAGCGTCAAACATGAGTATAGCCACAAGGTCCCGTTTACCAACAAACATCACTGTGAAAGTCCATGAGAACATTTAGAACATTAATCAGCACTTTATGACCAATCAGAATCAACGCAATAGCACTGTGGAATGATTCTGTATTTCTGTGGATTTTATTTTGATTATAGATTATAGTTGATATTTTTTGTAAATTGATTGGTCAGTGGAAAACACTAATGCACTGAAGGCAGTGGAAAATATTTATTGATGCTTTATTAGTCAATAACGTCACGCAAGCACATAGACAGGAACGGACTTTGTTCATGTAGTATTTACTTAACTGGCAAACGGTTCTTTCTGGTTCTTCAGCAAGAGATTTACAAACAGTTCTTATCAAAGTATGATGGATCGAAGGGCAAAAAAAAAAAAAAAGAGTTTATTTTCTCTACATGAACCCAAAGATTCGTTGTGTTTATGGACAGATTCTGAAGATATCCCTACTGCGGCATTGCAACAAGATGTATGAAATCACTAGCTGGGATTTTGAATGGGCATTTATATTTTCTGTGCATCCTGTGTCAGTAGATTATATGGTGCTCAAGTCTCCTTCAATTTTACTGCATGGCTGCTCAAGCCTGGAGCCATGAGAGTGGGACTGAATGCATCACACACAGAGATAGAGAGAGAGAAAGCTGAGAGCAAAAGAACAACAGTCTAATTTAATATGAAGTTTAATTGAGCTGCAACCTTGCCCATATCAGTAATGGATTTAGGCAGAAATCTTTACTTCAGCTCGGCAGAGACAAACCTTATGTATTTCTAGTTCATATAGCTTTTTCTTTATTTTCTGATAGCCCATGTCTGACATTTTTCCTACGCTTGCCTTCTCTTATTTGTGACCTTGTGGATATTCTCCATTTAAAAAGACAAATATTCAGGAGTACAACAAATGTGTGCGCATGGAAGGTGGATTTCACATTACAGAATAAATCAATATAAAATAAACCTCTGGAAAATTAATAGTGTCACGGAATCCAAGTAATGAAGGTTAGGACAGATGCAAGTACTGATAAGGGCCTTTAATAAACAGAGACGGGCAGACAAATACAAATCATGAGACAATAGCGATGTCAAAAACAGACAATGGGTCAGGTGATCTGCAAACAGGCATGAACTAGGCAAGGCGAGAATTGAGAACGAGGAACAAGAAGCAAGATCAACTTACATGAAACAAAAACGAAGATCCGGGTACAAACGCTTGTTGTGGTGATGACACTCAATACTTCGCGAAGTGCAAAGAGATTTGAAAGGTTTAAATGACAAACGTAATCAATGGTGAAACTCAAGACAGCTGAAAACAATGATGCCACACAGGAAACAACTAAAAGGGGCGGAGACAGGATATAATAATTATAATAATTATCAATTTGTATAGCGCTTTTTACAATGGTACATTGTCTCAAAGCAGCTTTTACAGAAATATCATTTTTACATTTACAAGCTATAAACCAAAACAAAAGCCTGTGTCGAAAGTAAACAAAGTCAATGTCACTGAAGACCCAAAAGCGTTGGTTTCCGAGCATGCTGGATGCTATAGCGCTAGCTCGAGGGGAAATCATGACTAATGAACAGTGGAAATATCACACGTGTCATGTAATGGATAGTCAGATGGATGCAAGTGAAGTTACAGTAAGAGCTTTATTGAGAGGCAGGCAGACAAATCCAAAATGTGGAGCACAAATGTAGTCATAAATAAACAAAAGGTCAGCCGAACGGCAAACAGGATCAACTAGGCGATTAAAGAACCAATAAACAAAAAGAGAACAAAAACAAATAAACATGAGAACAAAACATGAATGGGGATTAAAGGCACGGATGGTACAGATCTGGCGCCTAAACACAGACACACAACAGACACACAACAGACATACCCTGAACAAGGATACACGAGGGGTTTAAATAATTAACCTTATCAATGGTAAAACATAAACAGCTGTGAATACTGATGACACGTGACGGAGACAACCAATAAAGACTTTCGGCAGAAGTGGTGGGCGCGCCCCACCCTTGGTATACCCACTTGCTTTACTGCTTCAGACGTCTATTCTTGTGTTTATATATATATATATATATATATATATATATATATATCCATCCATCCATCCATCTTCAACCGCTTACTCCTTTTCAGGGTCACGGGGGAACCTGGAGCCTATCCCAGGGAGTATCGGGCACAAGGCGGGGTACACCCTGGACAGGGTGCCAGTCCATCACAGGGCACAATCACATACACACTCACATTCATATATATATAATTTTAATTATTATTAATTAATGAACAGCACATCATATCTTTCATTCATTTATAGTTACATTTAATGTTGTGGACCAAATGCGAACAAGGTGGTTCCCGTTATGTCTCTTCAGTAAGAGTTAATAACATCAGTAAAACGTTAATAACATGCTCTAATGAAGATCAGTGGATGAATGATAAACAAACACAGTCTCATTCGCATTGTTTTTCCAGTAATGGCTATTGAACAGAATCAATATGATTTCCTTAAACCTTTTCAAACGTGCCACGGAAAGCTTTCTTCCTGGCAGCTGATAAGCCCATGTGAAGTGTAAATGAGGAGTGATGGGGTTTAAATGATGAGGGTAAATTAGGAGCTGTGAGCTGACAGCACAGCAGGTGGAGTGTTTCTGCAGGTGTTTGTGCTGAATGGAGCAAGTCAACACACACACCTTAAAGACAAGCCCTGCTGTACACCACGCAGCCGGGCTTACTTTAGATCCGATTTTATTTTGTGAACTGTCTTGAAATGAGTTACACGTTCATTAAAAGCATTCACAGGGCACACAGGGTAGGCTATTATCCCCTGTGATTCATATAACAAATGCTTTTATCCAGAGTGACGTTTGACTGAGACAGGATGCCAGCATAAATCTGAACAGCTGATGGTTAAAGACTTTGCTTTCAAAAACTTTCGATTACATTTGACAACCTTTTTTTTTTTTTACCTCCTGCTAAGCTAAATCTTTGTGGAACTTAACTGCTCGCTCTCGGATTCTAATGCAACTCTAAATGAGTGCTTTATTAGAGGCAGCCACACTTAGAGCCTCATGCAATTAAGCCCATAGATGAAAGACTCATATCAGCGCTAACATGAACTGTCAAACATTAATATACGTGGTGTAATCATAAATGTGCCGGCAGCCTTAAAGTGGATTATTTTGGACTTTTGTGAAGCCTAACACAAAAGGACCACATCAAAGTGTAAGAAAAACAAATAGAATGATGGGGCTGACACTTCTGCACCCACCGCAGAAGATCCACGCAACCTGGAGGAGCCTGGAGCCTATCCCAGGGAACTCGGGGCACAAGGTCGGGGATACCCTGGATGTAGTGCTAAGCCATTGCAAGGCACAATTGCACACACACCCATTCACATTCAGTGACAGTCATGTCAGTTTATTACAGCAAGAGAAACACTCACTATATTTCATTTGTAAAAGATTACATTAGCTCTGGATTGCTCCAATAAAATAAACCCATTTCGAACATTCCTTAATTCTCTAAATACTATTATTTGGTTTGATTTTCTAGTTTTCAACTATTTCAAATGCGGTCATTTGAACAAAAATGCAAACTATAGGTCGGAGGTCTTTAACGGGGGTCCGCGACCCCTAGGGGGTCCGAGGAGGTACTGCATGGGGGTCGCGGAAGTTTTGGTACCAGTTTGATATAACACAATTTCATACAATATATATAATTAGGGCGTCCCTGCTCCATCTCGCCATCAGTTTGGTGGTCCTTGGATGGAAAACGTTGAAGACCCCTGCATAGGTAGTTCAACAACTTTTGGCTGGCAATGTACTATAAGACACTTTGTAAAGACACTTGAGAGAAATACCAGCACTCATCCATCTGAAAAGAAAAGGGTTTTTATGCATGAATTTGAGTAGACTTGCATTTAGAGCTGTGCAAATCAAACGGTTATTGGGCCACTGTGAAAGTCAATGCAGCCGTAATGGCCTCCATTCAGCATCCATTTGCCCAGGTCTGTGGTGATTTTCTTATTTCACACCAAATCGCTGTTTTGTTTTTTTTTCCCCTCCTTTGGTTGTTTTATTTACACGAAAGGCTTGTAGAGTGTTCACATTGGAGGAAAGCGCCTGCGATTCCTCAACACTCTCATCTCACGGCAAAGCAAAGAGCAAAGTGCCAAACGGTGTGTAATCCATTTCACACTGTAATTGAGCATTCACAAAGGATCCCACAATTGCAATCCCACACAGGGAAAGTGGACTCCAACAGGTTAAAGCGTTAGAAGAGTTTCTCACTGTGATAGGTCTGTTAGAAAAGATAGATAATGTGAATTCATGTCATAAAAACAGCAGAAGTGAATACTGAAGGAATAACCCAGCCACATTTGAGTTAAACTTTCTTTCGTATCTCTGAGTTCTTTCATAATTCACTTCCGTAGACCAGGTTTATTTGGCAAACACACCATATTGTTTGACTCAATATAAAATACGTGAAGAAATGTGAGTTCCATTCATAAAAGCAAAAGATCACATCTTATTTAAACCCTGTTAATATTTAAGAAATAGCAATTATTTTTCTCTTTCCTCCATTAAACAGCACTAATGTTTGAGTTAAGCAAAGACCAAAGCGAATGAATCACTGGGTCCAGAGGTCAGATATGTTAATCATGCAGCTCACAGCTGTCACATGTCCAACTTGGCAAACATCCCAAGTGCCACGGTAGTGACATTGTTTATTAGCTGAAGCAGATATTTGAAACGTTTGCCTCAAAAGTTAAATAAACTAACATTATACTGTGTATTATGTTTAAATTATGAATAATATGATAAAATAAATTATTTCTAATTCAAGGTAATAAGCATATAGAGTATCTCACAAAAGTGAGTACACATTCTTGTAAATATCGTTTAATATATAATAGTAAATATCGTTTAATATAACTCAACACACAGACATTAATGTCTAAACCGCTGGTGACAAAAGTGAGTACACCCCTTAGTGAAAATGTCCAAATTGGGCCCAATTAGCCATTTTCCCTCCTCGGTGTCACGTGACTTGTTATTGTTACAAGGTCTCAGGTGTGAATGGGGAGCAGGTGTGTTAAATTTGGTGTCATCGCTCTCACACTCCCTCATACTGGTCACTGGAAGTTCAACATGGCACCTCATGGCAAAGAACTCTCTGAGGATCTGATAAAAGAATTGTTGCTCTACATAAAGGTGGACTACATTATAAGAAGATTGCCAAGACCCTGACACTGAGCTGCAGCATGGTGGGCAAGACCATAAGATAACCCATAACCCATTAAAATTAAATTATGAACATAAAAAAGAAGTAAATTGAAAATAAAATGCATTTTATTAATAAAATGCATTTGAAGATTGTCCACCAAATTTTGATGGCCTTATGTTGTTGTTGTTGTTTTTTTTAAATTAGATTAGATTCAACTTTATTGTCATTGTGCAGAGTACAAGTACAGAGCCAATGAAATGCAGTTAAATGCCTTAATTTAAACAAACAAACTTTTAATATTTATCATTATATTGTTTATTTTCAATAATTTATAGTGTTTTATAGATACATTTGATCAGATTTAAACACAAAAATAGACACCAACCACTTCCCCCCATTAAAAACTGTTAAAAAATAAAATTAAATAAAAAGCAACACAGAAAACTCTTTAAAATACAGCAACAACAAGAAGGGTTTAACTTACTTGGATTAAACTAAATTTGGGAAAAAAAACCCCTCATAATATTCACGTCAACTGGTTTCAATTGCGAATCCTCTAATATATAT